>APFE030884286.1:28353-57478 GCA_000404065.3 Pinus taeda | reverse complement strand
TCATTTCCTCTGTGAGAACTGACCACGTAACCAGTCGTTTACGAGAACAAAGCCCTTTATACCATAAATATTGATCTGGTTCTAAATATGAAGATGCAATACATACCTTTTGTAATGATGGTACACCATTTAGATCAAAATATTGCTCCATCTGACGTATCCAATTTACCGCATCCTTGCCATCAAACTTCCTCATCTTGCTTTTTCTTGATTTTAGGAGCTCAATCTTGAAATGACTGTAACTATGTACTTTCAGATCTTTAAGCTCTGAAACTACGACCTGTAGTAGTCCGCTGTGTCCTCTTTCTAATGCCACCAGTCTGACCCCAATTGGATTCTCCAATGAAGAGTTATGCCAAATCTCCCACAGTGACCTGATTATAGACTAATTCAGTAGAGGGAACTTGTACGACGTTCCACGTGTCACTGTTTCAACCTTTCAATCTGAAAAATATATAAATGAAAACTACAGTCCGTCCTCTTTCTGCACCTTCTTACGAAATTTCAATCTGATGCTCAAAAAGAAAGTTATGATGATTTTCCCCAGGTCACCTGTTTTGAGTGTAATTCAGGAGTCTGCAAAAAGGCCAACTTCCTCAGATCATATCTCCGAAAATATCCTACGAAACGCTCTGAAATTCAGAGCCAAAGTTAAGCGCCAATTATTCTCAAATGGGTTTTTTTTGCGACTTCTGAAACGTCACAGAAAAAAAGTTATGGCGAAAATGCCACGATGACTTGTTTGGAGCAGCGAAACCCTAGAATCCAAAGCTCTGATACCAAATGTTATGAAACCAGCTCAAGAAAAGATAGAAAAGATAGATCAACGACTTAGAATTCAGCCTCTTCGAGGGGGCAGCCTCCTTTACATTACATAAATGAACAATTCTTGGATGATACAAATGAAAAGACCTCCTTTCTATATATAGGAGTCTAAGGGGTCATAACATAACCAGAGCCGACATAACAATAATAATGTAAGGGCACAATAATAATAATAGTGGGCTTCTATGGGGCACAATAGTAACAATATGGGCACTACATGGGTACATCAATATAATAAGTGGGTTGTACTAATAACAATAAGGGGTTACACTAGTAGTATAGGGGTCTAACAGAGGAGCACTACATTGTTGGAAGCTATGATGACTAACACATAATATGAACAACCTTGTGCTACAGTAAAGGCTAGATTGTGTTAGAGTACAACAATTGCTTTCATACCTTGCATGAAAAGTTGATATCAAGGACTTTGAGTAGCACTTGATTCTTAATCACTACAATGGGCTATATAGATAGATTAAAAAAAAGTATCATTTGGGATTCTCTTCCCTAGGATTCGTTTATCATTATGTTGTTAAGATTAAGAACAACCATTTGGTAGAAGGATAAAAAGTGTTTGGGGATGGAAATCAACAATATCAAAGAAGGGTAAAAGAAACCCTAACTCTCATGACAAAGGAAAGAGTAAAGGAAACAAACCCTAAGGCATATTTAATCAAAGTCACATGTAAAGAAGAAGAATGGGAAGTGGAAGAAGGAAATATGCAAATGGTGTCACCTTGACAAGAGCTCTTGTTACAACAATTTCAATGTCTTTTCAAACAATTATTGCTAGCTAGGTTGAAAGAATTTGAATCTGACATCACCATAGATAATGGAATAAGGGAAAGAATAAGATCAATGCAGAACCTAATGACACTAAATAGACCACTAAGGTTCATCCAAAGGAACTAGAAGAACAAAAAGAACATGATATTTGTAGAGGTTGTTGAGAATAAGAACTGGCTAATGATGTCACCCCCCTAATGTAGACACTATCTTTTGTAAGAATATAGATTTACATACTTTGATCCTCTGACCATCCATAATTTTGAACACACAATTTTAACTAACTATATCTATAAATATAACATGTTTAATTTGAGACCTATAAAAAGAAATTGACGATATAGGTATTGGATTTAAGAGTTCTGTGGTTTGTATCTTTTGAATCAGTTACCAAAGAACCCACAGTATGAACATTTTTATGCCAACATTTCAAATCCCAACTGGGATCCATCATCAGGACTTATGAATGATGATACAAGAAGAGTTGCTTAGAAGGAAATAAATAATTATAACCTATTTGGATCTACAAACTTAAAAAGATATACTTATCTCTCAGTCATTACATCCATTACATCTATTTATAGGATAATTTGAATAGAATATAAGGACATTCAAATGAGAAAGCTAAATGGGTAAATGGACTCCACACACTATGGTCCTTTAGAGTCTCATATAAGTATAAGGGTTTGCATGGTTTTTTTTGTCTTCCCTTACTTAAATTTCAACAAGCACTTCTAGTGATCATGATTTAGTGATAATTCTTGTCCTATGGTTGACACTCTTCGCCATTTTGAATGTATTATATTACTTGTGAGTACTGAAATTTTGTATATTCTTATAATAACTTTATGCTTTTCAATAATATCTATTGAAAAGTGATGTTAAAATCCACATCTAATTTTCATTTAGAAAAGTTTGAGTCTCAATTTCAATATCAATAGTTACATAAATGAAAATGATGTGTGAAGTTGTTTTTAGTGAGGGTGGAATATGCTAATCTCCTTTTTAAGAATTAATTATTAAAAGTTCTTTTTTGAAAGTTGAAATTGCGCCAAAAAAATAAACAATTTTTTTTTATTAAACTACAATGTGATAAGTATAAATTTGATTGAAATATAAAATGATTAAAAGATAAGGCAATATGGTATATAAATTCTTTTAAGAATGAGTTATTAAAGTTGTCTTCCTTTAAAAAACAAAAGTAGCTATTGTATTGAAATAGATGGTGGTATTAAAAAAATATTCGTACATCCTCAAAGGTGTAACTGGATAGACTCGATGCAACGATCATCACAAACTCATATATCATAATATAATATGGTTATTGGCTATGTTAAAGTCAAAAACTTAAAAGGTTATTTAATTTGATACAAATGGAGTTTAAAAAAAAGAGGCGGTGGGTGGTTGGTTACTTTAATGTATTTTTAATTCTGATAATATTTGATTTTAGGTATAAAATTACAGTTAAATGGTATTTAAAAGTATTTGATTTAGTAATGATTATTTTGGATTTTTTTGTTTAATATTATGTAGAATTTATTTTTTATTTTAAAATAAGAATTAAAATTAATAAGTTAAGAATTTATTTTCTTTAAATATATCAAATATGTTAATAGTTAAAAATCAAATTTTTTATTATTTTTTAATCATTTTTTTTTTGGTAAGTAATAATAATGAATTAATTTATTTAGTTAAATTTTATTAGTATAACCAGTTGAGGATGGACGTTGTTAGCAAGGCGATTTAGGATCAAACCTCACAAGGGATGTTTGTTCCCTATGCTAGGTGCAGGAGATATGATAAAAAATCCTATCAACTTAGGGTTGGTGTGGCCTAGTCTGGGTGCGATTCTCAGGTGACTTTGACAGATTAGATGCCCCTGGGTCACGGCTCCTCATGTTAGAAAAATTGAGAGAGAGCAGAGAGAGCGATTACACAACACCAAACACACTTTTATATCTTTATTGATCACAATAGTTACAAATATGTATAACATAAATTATTGACTTCGACACATCTAGATCACAACTACAACTCATACATAAGAAACAACAACTTCTAGATTGACACTTGGGAACTCACAATGACAACTCACAATAACACATGGAAGCATTACTTCCAGTACCCTCCCTTAATGCTTACATGGAAAACATCGAAAATACATATTACAACAATAAATGAATCTCTGTCAAATTTGTCTGATATGGTCATCATTAGCACCCATATCCACTCTAAAATCTCATGGTTTCCACTTGTTTCTTCACCACACTTTCGAGCTTCCCTCTTAATCCATTTAAGACATAACCACTTCAGACCATCGTTGATGTGCTTTGCAGAATTGATACTTCTCAACCTCCCAAAGCACAATGGGCCAGTCTCGATAATGAACCATGCTATGGAACTTCTACTATCTGTTGAATATATGGTCTTCCGCTATATTCACGAGTTATCTAGGATAACATTATGGGTACAGAATGTCTTTAGTAGACAATTCTACAACTTGACCTTGTATAAATAACATGTATTGACGCTCCTAAGGCACAACGGATCACACCACTTTGACTTTATTAAGAACTACTTGTGACTAATGCTCTCGGAGCATGACAAGTCACATCATTCTATTCAATAATTAACATGTTCTTTGTGGTTCTACATCATTTGATTCTTGCACAACATAATAGCATACTAAAACTGTACCATTACCAACAACCTTGTTTTTTAATATTTGTTAATCACACAATCAAAGAAATACTATATATTAATTTTACCCTTTGCACTCCTCTCTTTTTACTTTATAGCCATATCTAAGCACAACCGATTTTTTTTTACTTCCCTCTTTTGCGCATTTGTCAAAACTAGAAATAGATTTGAGTGGACCTCCCAACAAGCTTCATGTAATGACTATGGCACACATCCCGTCTCCAATGAGCATGCTACCATCTTTGAAAACTTGCATCTACTCGGCGTATGATCCTACTTTAACATGTATTATGTATCTACCATTACTTCTACTTGGAAGGTTATAGGCAAATGGGTCAAGAGATGTCAGTCGACACGTTAGGGAGAAATAACATTGACCAAGTTAGAAATTTGACGTTGATCAATGCGAAAAATTAAAGAATAGAGGCATGTCTTGTGCTACAACTACTTCTCACAGATCACAATTGATCAGCTCCATGTGAAAACCCAGTTTGCAAATGAAAAAATTAGTTGCGAATAAAAATTCCCACACTGCAGGTCGGCCAAATCTGGGACAACAACAAAATAATTACAATGTTCCACGAAGACTCCGGGACGGGGAGACGCGGGTTCGGGGAGATGCACAAGGGGGGCATGTGGGAGTACCCTCAAATTTTAGGGAAATTTAGTGGGGGTAGGGGGACGTCGGGGTATATATATTTTTTCCTTTTTTAATATATATATTTTAAATTCATATTCAATAATGAAAGCATAAATAGTAAATACAATGATACATACATAATTGAATTAAATAATGAAATACAATAATCCATACTCATCATCCTTACTAATACATACATGATTAATCCATAGACCACGAGATTCAATAATGAAATACTCTAATCCATATTCATCATTTATTATTCACCATTCTAGAATCTACATTGATTTAAAAATTAAATTCATCATCCATCATTCTAGATTCTAAATTGATTTAAAATTAAAAGTCATCATTCATCATTCTAGAATCTAATTAGTACTAAGCAAAATAGACTATAATAGATACTGAAACCTGAAGGCTGGAATAGTAAATTGATATAACTAAAACTCAAAAACAGTGGAGTGATGAGTCTAAAAGTCACTCTAAAGTACACAGAGGGCTTGGTTCTCTTGATTAAATACTAATTCCATACCCTTGTACATGACAAAATGCAATGGAAACATTGCAATCCATCGAATCTTGAATTCCTGAAAACTGTTAAGTTTGCTGGATTTTGAGTGAGATCTAAAATTGTACTTTCTCCCAATGAAATCCAATGAGGTTGGAACCAATCTCAAACATCCTGAGTCATTTCATGGTAATGTTAAAAATTTGAGTAAAAGGATAAAAATGAAAGATAAAGGGGAATGTCACTTTTACTTTAAGAATTTAACATTACCATGAATTGCATAGCATTAGTAGGGCAATATGGTCCAATACTAGGTTTCCCTTGTCATAAATCATTGTTTACAAGAAAAATTTAAGGGGGAGCGCCTAAGCATCCCTGTTTTGGGGAGTCGCGTCCCCCGCACTGGGGAAACGCCCTCCCATGTGTCTCCCTTGTCTCCCCAAAAGGGGGATGCGGGGAAACATTTCCCGAGATGTCCCCCGTCTCGGGTGTGTGGGGTGCGACGAGTGCGCGCACCCGACCTTGGGGGATGCATCCCTGTGGAACACAGAATAATTATAGCGATCTCCTTGCACAACTTTTAGTGCTCTGAAACGATCACACAATGATTAATTATTCCCTCACGCATGCAAGCAAATGACAATCTCCCACGCAGCTTCAAAGTGATTTCACCCACTGTTTCAAACAAGTCAAGCATATGCGAAATCTCATATGCATTTATGGCTCTTCCTCTCTCACACGGATCCACGATCCACCCCAAAAAAATGTCTTTGCGCAGATTTATCTCCCTCAGAAACAACGAAAATGTGGCAATCCTCTTCCTTCTGAATTAGAATGCACAACTTCTTACTTATGCAACTCACACAAATCTCCACACAAACAAACTATACTTGCACAACATACAGATCTATATTAGTATATACACATAAACAATAATACTCTAGATCTCTCACATATTCCTGGCCCTCCCTTGAGGGAGTCAAGCCAGTACCAACTCTGATACCATATTAGAAAATTTGAGAGAGAGCAGACAACGAGATTACACACAACACCAAACACACTTTTATATCTTTATTGATCACAACAATTACAAATATTTATGACATAAATCACTACTGCGGCACATCGAGATCACTACTACAACTCAAACATAGAAAACAACAACTTCTACATTGACGCTTGGGAAACTCACAATGACAACTCACAACACAGATGGAAACATTATTTCCAATACCCAAGCCACAAATCATGGAGAATCACAAACAACCTGACAAACAAACAAAAATGATTTAATCCATTTCATTACTAATTACTAATTAAATTATCCTAAATTTTATTATGACTTTATATATATATAAAATAGCACGGTTTCTTTTATTTTTTTATATTAATAATCTATTGATCAATTATCCTAAATATTTTTCACCTATTCAATTTATTTCTTTTTATATTAATGATATATTTATCAATTAAATTTATTTCCTTTTATATTAATGATATATTTATCAATTTAATGGGTAGAAATTTAAAATGATTTTTAGCATATTCAAATCATTAATATTCATAAATTATTCATTACGAAACAAAATAAAAGATAAATGGCAATAGTTAAAGGTAATATTGGAATAAATTATTGTTTACGAAATAAAAGATAAACATGTCAATAATGGTCGGTGTGAAGGAGTCCATAAATAATTAAATATTGTTTTTTTAAATGAAAGTGATACAGAGTAAAAGTTAACAAGGGGAAACTTCCTCGAAATTCTGTGTAAATTATTAAAATGACATATTTTTATGAAAAGTTTGATATATTTAAAAAAAAAATGTGATTTTAATTTTCAAATAATTTTTTATGAAAGTGATACAGAGTAAAAGTCAACCAGAGGAAACTTCCTCGAAATTCTGTTTCAATTATTAAAATGACATATTTTTATGAAAAGTTTGATATATTTAAAAAAAAAATGTGATTTTAATTTTCAAATAATTTTTTATGTGGATAATTTATTTTATTTATTTTAAATAATAATAAATTTATTGTATTCTTTTTTATAGGAAAAGTTGTTTTTTAATATTTGAATTATAAAATATTTAAAAGAGTTTAGATTTAATGGTGGAGAGAAAGGAATTTTTTATTATTGCGTTAGGTTTAATTTTCATGATGGTTTAACTTAGAGTTATGGGGCATCTTTAGTTAATGATTGAATGTGTGATTGATTTAAAGAGATTCTATTAAATGGTCTCGTAATTTGTATACATATAAGTGGATCAAAACCCACCTCATGCCCTCTTTTTAAGAAGGGGTGACAAGAAGTCACGAGGAGTGGTGTGGGGGTTGTTGGTGTGATCTATTGCCCCAAAGGAAACATAAAATTATCCTATGCTTAGGCTATGAGTGTTCTTTCCTGTTAGTGTCGGTATCTTCATCCCTCCGCCAGAGATCAAATTCTCTTGTTGCATTGCATGTTAGGTGTCCTGCTTAGTCAACTGCATTCCATTAGGAGCATGGATCATCTAACAGTAGTGGCTTGTTGTACATTTTCTCTCATGTACTTTACTTGCTGGCCCATTTCCATTCATCAAGATCATCTGCAGGCACTTTTTGTCTTTAAATTTGCAAGAGTCATTTATAGGGTTTCAATTTCATTAGGTCTAAGGTTTCATCAAAAAGGGTTTCAAAATGTCCAATAACAGTCAGCAGGCACATGAGGAGGTTCCAGTACCAATAAAGTTCATAATCAATTTGCTCAGAAATGTATTTTTCCTCAAAACCTTGTTTTGAGGAAAAACAGAGTATTTTAGGTTTTTGTTGTATAAATTCATGTAATTATAGATCTCTTGTATGTAAATTACTTCAGTGGCAACCCTGGTCACCTTGCCAAGCTTAAGCAGTTCCATCCCTTGCAAGGCAAACAAAAAATCAAGTCATTCAGTTCATCAAAGGCACAAATAAAGTAAACTGCCCAAAAACAGAGTTGAAAAAGTAAGTCACATTGCAAACATTATAAAAGTGGGTTTTATGAAGGAAAAATCAAAAGCTCTTGTATATAAATCATCTTTACAATTCAAAATCTCATTGGCACTCAAAGAAGAAAGATTAAGCAAACTGAAGTTCGTGTTGGAGAAAGGAAGCAAAATCACAACAAAGAGTTCCAGTTTCGGAGGCGCGGCGCGTTGGGTGAGAGGCACGGCGCATTGGGTGAGAGGCGCGGCGCATTGGGCCGCCCTCCACAGTGTTAAATTTATACTAGCACGGTGCGTTGGGTTTGTGGTGCGGCATATAGAGCTACCAAGCCCAATTTCATCATAAACTCCCTCAAATTGCCAAAATTTTCTCAAATCTTCTAGTGTGCAAGTAATTCAAACCCTTTTCCTTGCTAGTGAAAGAGTTTTTCTTTAAAATTTATGGTGGTGTAGTGTGAAAAAAAACTCAAACCCTACTTCCCTGCAATTTCTCAAAAAATGATTGCCTAGGGTTTGCATTTGTCATTTTGCTGCCAATTTCACTCCCAGTTATCTCTCACTCCCTCACTCCTTCATTCCCTCATTCATTTTCTCCTTCCCATGACATTTTCATCAACCCCATATCCTTAAATTATTAATCCCAAATCCCTAGTCCTAACTATCCCAAACCCTAGTTAAAAATTCCCAAACCCTAATTGTTGTCCCAAGAGCTTCATATCACCATTCATCTGAGTGTACCATCATTTAGAGGGCTTTCATTATCATATCAGGTTCCAATGGGTCATTTTACACCTTGTTCATGCTTCAGTGTTGCCTAGGTAAGGTTCATTTCCCTCTCCTAGGGTTTTGAAGGTAATTTCTCTTGGATGATTAAAACATCAGCAAAACTTGTATCCTGATGTTCATACACCTTCCCCTATCCTTAATGTACCTTATTAAACACTTCCCATCACTGATATCCCTTAAATTCCTCATTTTCCCACAAACCCTAGTTTCTTGCTACAATTTGGCAATTTTCTAGGCTAGGCATGTGTTTTTCCCTTTTGGACCCCTTCCCTTCACTCAATATTTGAAATTCCACTTTCCCCTACTTCCTAACATCCCTCCCTACTTTCAAAAATTTTCTCAAGAATTTAGATGCCCCTCATCTCTTTCATTTCCCTTCATTTCGACAAATCCCCTGTTCCACACATCGGGGTAGGTTTTACTCAAATGATGTTTTTGAGCAAGGAAAGATGAATTTGGAAACACTGAGAGAGGTTTTTGTCCAAAATAGGCCAAGGAAGAAAAAACTCCTTCAATGTTTACACAGGTGTCATGGTTTTAGAGAAATGTCAAAAATACAGTTGCCTCAGGAGAATTGATGCACCTCTGAAGTGACTTTGGGCAAATCACGATTTATCCCAACTTAGTTAGCCAAATGACTTGCTTGATGAGTCAAATTATAATTAGACACAAATAGATTTCCAATGAGCTATCATGAGCTCAATTTGGGGTTGAGGAAGACCTTCAACAGTTGACTGCAACAACACTCTACCTTTAGGCAACCTCATTTTTCACATTTTGACCAGTCTTGGGAGATTTGGCTTTTGACAAGGCAAATGAACTCCAAATTGAAAAATTCAAGTTGGGTTGGAAAGTATACTCCATACTCCTTCGATCGAGCTATTGTTCACCCAATTTGGACATAGGGAAGGCCCTTAAAAACGTTCTTCAAAAAGGCTTTACGCATAGAAATGTTTAAAAACAGAGTTTTCTGACCTATGCGTCGTGCCACCTGGCGCTCGCTTTTGATAGGAGCCTCCAAATGACAAAAAATAAGAATTTTTGGATTTGGCATGAAAAAATATGCTTTCCTACCAATGGCTAAGAAATTTGGACAGGTTTTGAGCCCTCAAAAAGGTCAAAAACACTCAAAAAATGACCTTACTGCCCCTATTTTGACACACAGGAAGTAGTGTTGGGAGAACTGAATTTTGGAGGGGCAAATGGAGGTCCAATTGACAAATTCCATTTGGGTTGGAAAGTAGAAAGGTATACATTTCCAACAAGTACACTTGGAGATAATTTGGACACCAAGAAGGCCTTTAAAAGTGGCTCCAAACAGGCACTACACATAGAGAAATCAGTGCGGCGCATAGGGAAACTTTTGCTCAGTTTGACCAAGTATACTCTGTTTTTCGTCTAACTTCTTGAAAGTTTGACTTTTCACCTTCTTAATGTCAAATTAATGCACATTGATGGATCATGATGTAAATATGTCAAATTTTTACTTATGGAGGTAGATTCATCTATTAAAAAGTTGTTTGAAACTGAATGAATCAGTTCCCTTGTTTCTAGAGGCTTGTTGTTCCACTACCTAATTTCTAGTTCTCGGTTTAGAATTAGTTGGAATAGCTCCTAAACATGTGAGCTCGACCCCTAGAGGCTAGGATGAGCTATGGTTTGTCTATATTATGTGGTTTTTCATTCATTAGCATGTTTGGACTCTTGAGAAAGTAAGGAGCTTCATTGTACACTCATATCAGCATTTTGGCTAAGGAATTGAGACCAAGGTTTGCAGCACTCTTTGGGATCCCCGTGGCATGTTGTTTTGGTATAGTGCTTTCTTATGTATTTGTGAATTTACTTATGTGTTCTGTATGTCATTTTCTCTCTTATTTCTTCTCAGCTAAATCAAACAAGAGTGAAAGTAGAATCCATTGAAATTGCAGTGCTCTACTTGAGGTTTGCTTTAGTTTCTTGATGTTTTCAGCTATTTGGAGAGGATCCATGGCTTCTCTTGCCCTCTTCAACTCCTCCTTTGTCTAATCCCTCCATCTCATTTGATTTAGAGTGCCAAATTCAGTTGCCTACCTTGCCCCATTGAGATCTCTGCAAGACTGAGCCTCATTCCCTGCACCCAAGATTCGCCCTTTCCATTAGAGCCCACAAAAACATCATTTTGTTCAATCAAATTCTTTGCACCTATACCTAGCCTAATATCAGTAGTTAAATCAGTCATCTCAAGCCTTTATTGATCATAATTTGTTGAGATTGACCCGGAGAGAGCCCTCTCCCGACCTAGTAAGGCTAGCTACCAGGTTAAGTGTGGTTTGATGTTGGCCCTGGATCATACCTTTCTTAGCCTGAGGTAAATCTAGGCACTAACATTTCCAACAATGAAATAGAATCTTATGCAATGTTTTAATGCCTAATGTTATCTAAATGTCAACAAGTAACATCAATAAATGTGCCCGAGGATTCAAAATTTATCGTTCAAAATATAAACTTTGACTCTCTCCCTCATGAAAACAATCTGAAGAATATTGTTAAAAGGATCAAAGGCCTTATTTCATGCTCTCTCATGTATCCTTCTTTCATATTCAAGGGCCAATAAGTGAAAAGTTGTTGTAATGAAAAATAAAGGTATGATTTTAAAACTAGGGGAATTAGAAATAAATGGGCAAGTCTCCTTAAGCCCCTTACCATAATCATAATTCATATGAAGTGCCAAATATGGATGCCCATATGGACCCATTGGACTCAATTACATAAGGGAAGCATGGTACTTGCATGGGGATCATACCATGCAAGGAATAGTTACAAAGTTCTATTAAATAGGTTTACATTTTTCTCTTATGCCCTACTAATCTTTGGAGTTCTAGTCCAAATGGGGTGGAACAATAACATGGTTGAAGGATGGGTGTATTGTGATTTTAAATCTCCATTATGGTTAGGGTTGTCTTTCTTTTCGTCAATGCTTCAATACGATTTCTTCTAAAATCCTGTTTCAAGTTAGCTGACTAAATTGGATATTAGATCTAATGGCAACTGAAAACAGAGGTATGGTATGTTGAATCAACTGGGGATAAACCTAGAGAGTACAATTCAAAGGTTGCACAATCATTGGTATGATTGGAAGGTGGATATCTGTAATTCTACTTCATTATGGCTTTCCCTCTTTTGTATTGAGGCCTTGAGCTTATGTCGATTGTTGATTCTCTGAATATTCCACAATTAACTAGACATGGGCATGGGAAAATAATTGACTGCACCTATGTCATCTGATTGCAGAATATTTGACGACTCATGAATCGATATAAGGATGCCCGCATTGAGGAGGATACATCATTAAGATACTATGATGAGGCGAATGAAATTCAAGGGTAGTTTCAGCATCCCTTACAACAGATGAAATTTTAGTCTCGAGTTTTGGATATGAAGTCGAGCATTCTATGGGAGATTGATGGAACATCCTAAAATGTATCTACAGGAAATCCCAAGGAGGATGCCTTTTGTCCCAGCCCATCTCAGCTCCCATGGATTGAGAATTTGGAGGATGTCTCATACTTGCTAAGTGGACTTAAGGTAATCTTAATTGTCATATCTAATGGTTTAGTTATGTGCTGATAGAAGGTGCCAATTCTTAGTATAACTAGTGGAAAATAAAAACAATCATGGAAACATGGTGTGTTATTAAGCATTTTTCTTGGCTACTAGGAAACAATCCTTGGGCGCTCCAGGATTCTAGATGCCAATGTTAGGACTTCTCGAACACAAGGGAATCCCTCATGAAATACTTTAATGATATTTGTTTATGGTTTTCCAAATTTGTGGAGCAAGGGGTCTTTGGCCTCTACTGCGCTCAGGCCCATCTTCATTGCTTCAGTGTTGGACAAATTAGCATTACTAGGCAAATGAAGGAGAACTCAAGCTTCTAGAATGAGTCTTTGCAAGACCAACTGAATAATATGTAAGATGAAATTCTAGTTCTCCAACTTAATCACAACAAATTGGTCTCTAGTCTAACACAATCTATGGAGATTCTCACTGAACACATGAGTTTGATAAAATAATAAGATGATTAAAATTACACTCTTCAACAAATTGGTCTCTAGTCTGACACAATCTATGGAGTTTCTCATTGAACACGAGAGTTTGCTAAAATAATGAGATGATGAAAATTCCACTCTTCATCAATAGTTGGAATAAGTCCATATTTCTATGGGGCAACACCATACAACATATTCTTTAAAAAACATTATTGTGAACTCCCCTCAGCATGTTATACCAAATATGAATGCATAAATTTTAAGTATAGATTTCTATCTAGGTCCTCAGGTTTCCCCCTCCCTCTGATATCTAGTTATGAAAGTTAAGGCTTGTTGTATCTTGGGAGTTTTTTTTGGAGTTGTCTTTAGTGCAACTTTTTGGAGTTTCCGGTGCAGGAATCCGGTGGAAGAAATTGTGGTGAAATCTTGATTTTTGGTATTTAAACTAGTTTTTTGAGTGTATATATGGATTCAACACCCTAAAAAACCCCTAGGGAACTTCTAATGTGCAGGGGTTACCCATCAAACTTGTGATTTCAATGAATTCCGACCAGATTTTAGAGAAATTAGACCGGAAAAAACCACGGAAAAGCTTCCAAAAAGTCGCACTAAAGGCAACTCAGGTTTTTCTTGGCACATATATGCTCATCAATGGCATAATATAATTATATAAATATGTTGATATTTTGTAATTAATATGAAGCCAATCCTTTTTGTTTGTTTAGTTAGCCATTTAGAAGCCTTCCAGTTCTTTTATGTACTTTTATGTAATGATGCACTTCAATCACATATTTTATTTATATAAATTATCATTCTAGTTAAAATGAAAATAAAAATGAATTATGAGATTGGAATATTTTTATAAATTTTATTTTAATGATTGAAGTGATATATTTTTTAATTAGAGTTAATTAAGTTTAATTTGTGTGGTTGGGAGGAATGATTGTTATCCTTCCCACTTAAATTTAATTTTGGCAAGTAACATGTTGAACTCATATCAAGTATATTGATATAATGGCCTAGAACCTTGCTTTTGCATGACCTTGAGCCCAAAAAAATATTTTTAGATTTATAAAAAAAGAGAGTATTTTTTTTAATTGTTTATCATCAATTATAACATATAATTAATTTAAATTTTATTGTAAAATTAAAAAATGATTGTAGGATTTCCACAAGATTTTGTAACTGCTAATATGAACGATTTGAAAACTAGTTTCTTTTCATATAGACATAGAATTTCTCTACTTATTTTGCAGCAGAATAAGGACAGAAATAAAACCATAGTCACACAATTCAAAAGAACAAAATTATCTAGGGAACACAACTAGGAAAACCCTCTGCTTGCTTGAGCGTTTTATTGATAGCAAAAACTAAGCAATTGGTCTCTTACAAAATACAATTGTTTCAATCTGAAAGACACACTTGTCTTTCCTGCTTGATCTAAGATTGAAACTTGTGCAAGATTGTTGATCACTACTGCCCTCTACCAACCTGTGCAAAAGCTTCTCTTGCACACTCTTTCTCTCACAAGTTCACACACACAAACCGGTGAGCTCTATTGTCTTGTCTCACCAACTCCTGCTCACAAGACAATGATTAAACTTGTGCCTGTGTTCCTCCTTTTAAAGGCAATTCAAATGGTTAAAATTAGTGAGTTCTATATTAGGTAAGTCGAACTGGTGGTTCACAAGTTAACAAAGGCTCACTACTAGTGTTAACTCGTCCTTCCCAAAATTTAGGAGGCTAACTCAAACTCTTCATCATGTTCCCAATACAACTCACACTATAAGACAAATAACTCGACCTTCTATTTTAACACATTGGTTAATTGCTTCATAACTCATCTTGGACTCCTATATTTTAGGAGCTTAAGCTTCTATCATTAAGGCACAAATCAAAGGAACCATTTTCTCGCTAATATTTCCAACACTCCCTCTTAACGAGGAAGGTGTTCCTAGAATAATCTCATCCACCTAGATCTGTCTTCAAATCTAACAAGTTCTCCATTGTTGTTGCCGCTCCCTTTGAACTAGAAGGCTTCCCTACTTTCTTTTATGGAATTTGCTTTGAAGACATGTTCTTTCCCACCATGTTCTACAAGTCCATAATCTGCCACTATCAATGATCACAACTTCTTTTGTGTCACTGAAATTTGACCCAAATAGTTTTCCCTCTAGCATCTTATTTGTCCATCAAGGATGCAACACATAGGGTATTCAACCATTTTGTCGCTCCAGCCAAATTTGATGTCCTTCTCAAATGTTGGACTTAGGCATTGTTACCCACCGTCTATGGATAGTGTATATAGGAGATTTTTTCTCCTAGATGGTCCTCTATTGGCATCCAACAGCGCCTTGCATCCACTAGCTAGCTCGATGTGCCATTATCTCTACCACCTAACCTAACCATGTGGTCCTTTGCCCATTTGTTATGATGGTATGTTTGAAATTGGGCCCCCAACCCCAAAGGTATGGCTTTTCATTGGTATAGTTGGGTAATTTTCCTTACTTGTCATGGGCACTTTTGGGCATGGATTGGTGGGGGAATTCAGGCCGAAAGAGTGGGCTAGTTTTGTATTCTTGTCTCCATTGCCTGATGTATGTGGTTAGTCTTGTACTCTAGTCCCATGGGATCTCTTTTATTGGTGATTAGCTTTAGGGTTGACACTACATTGGAAATCCCAATTTTAGTTGTATGGTCCCGCTTCTCAACACTATATATATCACCCCCTTCTACACATTTGAGCCCCATTCATCTATTTTCCTGTCTAGGTCCACATAGGTTAGCCTTCCCCTCCCCTCGTCCATACCTTGGGTTAGGCCTGGAACAATGCCCCTGGAGGTTGATGCAACTAAAAATAAAAGAAAAAACATAATTTGGCCACTCTTAATAGGATATGTACCACAAAATGTAAAATATGGTCGGGACATACAAATTTAGCACATGGGCAAAAGCCAAACATGAGCTCTATCCCTTATCCACGACCATCACACTAGTTCTTATGGGCCCTAGATGAGCCCCCTCCATCATTAAGAAACCCATGACTGTCCCAACCCCTGGTGGGTGATGAATTGCCCCATCTTAAGGGGGTATCCATTTCTATATATTACACACCATGCTCTCATCCCTTGAGCTCCAAGCTGTTTTAAAGAAAACTTATCGATGTAAAAAGGCATATGAAGAAGGGTGGAAAAACAAAGGCCAGGGTAACTCATGTACCATGGTTTGATCCCTCCTACACTCATATACCAAGATGTGGGCTTCCCTTACTATAGCTACCCTTATACCGCAACATGTGGTTTGGATGATTCCCCTGATCCCCACTTTGTTCCATCACTATATTGTTTGTCACCTGGCACCTGATGGATGTACCATGGATCTGTCACCCCCTTTAAAGGTCTAAACCACCTAATTAGGTCCTATATTAACCCCCTTATTGAGCTTAGAGACACTTGTACATGCCAAATCCCACTATGGAAGGGCATGGCAACATGAAGTGCCCCATTGATCCCATGACTTATAAGCTCTTTTACTTGGTTATTCTAATGATTTTTTGTATTAGAGGGCAAGGGGACACATTTAATATTATGCAATATTATAGGTGGGTCTCCATTTGGGGCTTAGTCTCCCTATACAAAGTCCTAGCGCTCCAAAGGGCTAGATTATCACTTGTAAGGTGAGCGTTGAGAGCCTTGGGCCTCCACCATAATGAAGAGTACTTCATGGATCCCCAGCACTCCTCATTGATTGCTTGTATTCTACCTTTTGGATGAGGATGATGCACATGGTTCACCATTCCGAGCTAGCTCCACACTTGCACCATACACTTGGAACATGTTCCAGGGTTCCATATGAGGATGTGTCTCACCGCAAGAGACAAAGGGAGGGCTTATGTCATCATCTTAGCCCTTACAGATAGTTTATAGGAATTTTTGATATGCTTGGAGACCCATGAGGATGTCCTTGTGCCCCCACACCCACTTGAGAGTACCACAGGGACTTGCTTAGAAATACAAGGGGATAACCCCATGTCCATTATGTTTGGAGTCCATTTTCTCACCATGGCACATTCTTGACTTCATTAGGCCTACTCAAAGGCCCAACGACTCATTTTATTGATCAGTCTACCCTCTTGAGAGGCTTATTTTTATGTTATTGGGCTATCTTGGTGGGCTTGTCACCGAGGGTTGTTATTATTGCACATTATTTTATTATTTGGACTTAATCAGGCCAAATTAGGCAAATCGAACTCATTAGAGATTGCATAAATAGATGAGAGGTGATTCACTCTCTTGTCATCACTTGGATTGGGTTTAGTAGCTACTTGGGAATTTCACACTCCCTTTTGGAGGACAAGTTTGGATTGCATGAATGAATTTTGATGTTTGGATCTATTTCTCTTGTCTTGGAGCTTCATTATCGACATAATTTGATGATTGGATATACTCATTTGTAAATTTAAGTGATCATTTTCATGCTTATTCTTGTATTTACTTTGTCACATGAAATGTTGCTAGGATTTTCTCTATACAAGTCTTAAATTTACTACTTTTCTATGTGAAATTGTGGAAATTATGATATTTTGTAGCATTGCATCATTGTATGGGGCATGTATGAATGGGTGAATGTTCCTAGAGATTATTGTTGATAAATATATCTTGATAAGTCATCAATTATTGCATATCGAAGTATAAAGACCTTAAGTAGTTGCTCTCATGCCCTAATGCCATGTGAAGCTGCCTGAAGGCCTCCTTGATTGGGTAAATCTTTTCCAAACACCAAGTTCTCTTTGATTCCATCTCTCCCAAAGGGTAAGGCATTAATCCTTCCATAGGTGATCACTTTTAAAGAGTATTTGTCTCACCTCTCCTTCTCTTTCTAGGCCTAACCTCCATAGGTCACCTAGGGCATCACTTTTCTCCAATTGTAGCCATAAAAAAAGTTTTATCTCTTGTCCATAATTGCGCTAGAGTTTTCTCTAGAGGCCCTCTGAATTTCAAGGAATTCCGATAGTGGGATCTTGAGATATAACAAGCCCTAGCTCAAGGATTGTTTCTTGCCTTAGGTCTCCCTTGGCTAGTGTCCTCATTTGGATCATTGCATTAAATTTTCAAAAGAATATTTGTCCTTTGGTCTTCTTCTCTTCCATAATTAGGTCAAGCCTCTCCTTGGCTGATCTACTCCACATCCTTGACCTAATTTTGGGTCCACTTGGTCCCATGTGGTCCCGTAACCTTACAACTCTAATTCCACAAAGATCACAAGAAGGCTAATTCTCCAAAAGGATTCTTAGGTCTAGGAAACCTCTTGACAAGATATACTCCCAAACTCTAGCCCTAAGAATCTTTCTATCCTTTCCTAGAGAGCTTATCACCTTGCTTTCCAAGAAAGAAAACCATACATTGAGTCTCTCTTGTGAATGGGCCTTGGAAATCACCATTTATCCTTTCATTGACCTATTCATTCCCGTGATTCCTCATACTGGGTTTCCTCCCATCGGTGAAAGTCTGTGGAGAGCAAGGAGCCTTAGTTGAGGTGATAGTGGGTTATCGCTCCATTATTTCCCCTTGACCTAGTAGTTGCTCTATCAGATCCCCTCCTAGGACCCCTGCTAGTTTGAGCGGTAACAAGCACTAAAGACACCCTCTAACTTCCCTCCAAACAATACATAAGATGTCCAGCAAAACTGTCCCAAGCCTAGAAAATCAGTTTAGCAAACAACACTACCTTCCCAACCTAGGCTATAGGTTGAGCTCCATCTCCTTCTCAAACTTCATAGAAATCTATTGCTTGTTCATAAGAGAAATAACACTTTGACTTTGCTAACACGGTGTGAAGGGTATTGTGGTCGCATTCTAACGCTTTTCTCGACAAGGTAGGTCCACATTAGTGATGTAACGCTACTGAGACATAGCCAACTTGCATGTGTATAGAGAAGCAAAAGTTAGGGTCCTATAACACAGCTAAGCACTAAGCTCTCTTGTGTTATAACGCTTTGACTATCCTTTGCAAGGTGTATTATATATTTAACGAAGGGAAAACAATTATTTCTCTCTCATAGACTACTGCTAATCCACTCTCCCTCGACTCCTAGTAACCTCGCTCTGATACCATGTAAAATTTCCACGAAATTCTATAACTACTAATATGAACAATTTGAAAACTAGTTTCTTTTCATATAGACATAGAATTTCTCTACTTATTTTGCAGCGGAATAGGAACAAAAATAAAAGCACAATCACACAACAAAAATAAAAGCACAGTCACACAATTCAAAATCATAGAATTGTCTAAGGAACCTAGCTAGGAAAACCCTCTGCTTGCTTGAGAATTTTATTGATAGCAAAAGCTGAGCAATTGGTCTCTTACAAAATACAATTATTTCAATTTGAAAGACACACTTGTCTTTCTTGCTTGATCTAAGCATGAAACCTGTGCAAGAATGTTGGTCTTTACTGCCCTCTACTAACCTATGCACAAGCTTCTCTTACACACTCTTTCTCTCACAAGCTCACACACATAAACATGTGCAATCTGCTCACAAACCTGTAAGCGTTAG
Organism: Pinus taeda; assembly: GCA_000404065.3. Lineage (NCBI taxonomy): Eukaryota > Viridiplantae > Streptophyta > Pinopsida > Pinales > Pinaceae > Pinus > Pinus taeda. Next base: position 37,685 of record APFE030884286.1, on the reverse strand, counting down.
AGTTTGTTTTTCCAATGCCTCATTTCCCTCTGAGCTAAGTATGGTGAGTTGTAATTTCACATAAAGACTTGCATCTATCTAGTGGTCATAGTTATCCTTAACCAACACTGAGCCTTCTCCCTTGCTATATAATGGAAGTCTTCTATGTACTTTTATATAAGATTGTGAGTAATAGAATAGTCGTACATGGTATTAGAGCATATGATTCTTGCCTTGTTGAATATCTTTTGGAGTTTCGTTCATGATGTCGTGTAGTTTATGGATCACTGCATTGTTGGTTACATATATGTTTTGATCACGCTTCTTTCATAGTTGTGATTTGTTGCTTGAATGACTGCACTTTTGGTTACATATATGTTTTGATATGCTTGAATTTTCTAGTTTCCTCAACGCTTGAATTAATTTTTCATACTGTCAATGGTATTAAAGCAATCTGTGCTTTTAACACGTTGAATTATCCAAACTCTATCAAAGGAGGATGCTTCGGTGAGAGGCATGGTGGATTGCATAAGTCATTGACTTGGACAGTGAAATCATTAGTTTAATTGCGGGATTGATCTTGGATCAAATCTCCGATAGCCTTCTGCGGTGAATAGACCTCTCACTCTTTGCGATATTTGCAAATTAAAAAAAAAGGGGGTCGAGCAACGAGAATTAGACATCTTCCTCTTGGAAATTTTGTTCCTGGCTGATGAGAATCATGGATGAGCCTGGACAACACATATTGCATGTGACCGATGGCCATGGCAATAACTTTTCCGGTGGTGATGAGATCGTGTAGCAGTCTCTCTTTTTATGAGATTTGAAGAATTTGACATCAATTGGGGCTGGGCATATTTTTTATACCTACCCTTTAGCCAAATTATATTGTAATAGGTTTTGGTCAAATTTCTTTGAACTTTCAAATTTTTGAAAAAATCTATGAAGTTTTTCAATATTATTAATATTGACATCTAAACATTTTAAAAAAATAAAATTAAAAAAAATTAATTTTTTAATTTAATTTTTTTTATTATTCCTTATTATTTTTGTGTTTTCCCTCTCGATTGGTTTTGTGACTAATTAAGGGTTTCCAATAAATTTGTCAACTTTTTTTTATAAAATTAAAATTTAAAAAAAATATGTAATTAACATTTATACAATTAAATTAAGACTGCTATCAATAATCAATTAACACTAACAATAAGTACTTTTATCAAATCAATTAGTAAGTACAATAAATACTTACTTTTATCAAATCAATTAGTGAGTACCTATACATATTTATATGAGTTATATTTGTTAAAATTAATAAACTATTTATAAATGCATTAGGATTCCATATTTGCGATAATTATTGGTGCAATCTCATATATATTTATATATTTTCCTTTATTGTTGAATTTTATTTGGACAAATACCAATAATATTTTTTTGGGATTGATTTTTGGAATTTAAAAAGATGTGCACTGTGACTTCAGACATTTGTTCTCAAGAATATTTTATTAACTGAAACCATAGTCGTATTCCACCTATTTCACTATTGTTGCGAAGTACTGATAATTGATCTCGTCAAACTAATTTTTAGTATAGAAAGAAATTATTTTAACGTCCATGAGGCTAAAGATAGCCTATGGGATAGATTGCTTCTTCATGCACTTGATATATTCGGCCCTTTTTCTGTGAAGCTTTGTAATAAATGTTCCCAACTTCTCGACAAACCCCTCGCTAAATAGATTATCCCTAGAGCTAGTTGTCAGTGTATCTGCATAAATTTCCCTATTGTCTTTCAAGGCCTCACATTCTAAAATGAAATGCTTTTCTGTTTCCACTTTTCCGGAAGAACAAAAAATACGTACTCTTTCCTCCCACACTTCTTTTGGCCTTTTCCAGTGCCTTATTTCACAACAGAGTTTATGAGAATTAGTCCTTAACTGAGCAATCAGAATTTTGGCTGTCTAAGAGATATTGGCCTCTATGTATGCTTTTGGTTGATGACTATGAGTGGGATTAAACACTTCAATATAGTACTTTTTCTTTCTTCCTAGCTCTTAATCCCAAGTACGCTTGTGGAACTTATTCATAACAAAAGCTTTTATCTCTTTGTTGTTTATGGGACATGTGTTCAAGCAAATGCCACATTTACTAAACCATTTGTTAGTTTGGTGCATTCAAGTTTTTTTGTTGTTTGTTTGTTTGTTTGTTTTTGTTTTTTTTTTTGTTTTTGCATAGTTTGTCATTAAATACAACCTTAGGCTATCTACCCTCTTCTATTTGCTCAATTTTTTTTAAATACCTTATGACTCGCACCATATCAATTGCTTCAACAGGAGCAACCCCTGTTTCACTTAACAAGATAATATAAGGAACTCCACTTTTAGTCTTGAATTTGTTTGTAATCATACACTTTTGAATTTTCTCAATTTGTCTCCACTGCATATCAGATGTATTGCTAGCCCATAGTTCACAACCATAGAGAATCAACAGAATCACTAGAAGCCCAAAAAGAGTTTGAGTGGTTTTCCAGTCCCATAACTCTATCTCTCTACATCTATTTTGAAAACCACTACTTTCATTTTACTAATATTGTCTTGCATCCCCACACTTCTACAAAAATGCTCAAGGGATAGTAAGTGCTCTTCCAAACCAAGAGCCGATTTACCAATCAGAATAAGGTCATCTACATACAAAAGAAGCCTTATAACAAACTTGCCCAAATAGATACCATCACCCCCTTGTGAATTTAACCACTCCTCAAGCTTGTCGATATATAAACAAAAAGGGTAGGAGACAGTGGGCAACCTTGCTTGATGTCGATATCACTTCCAAAACTTTCAGAAATGCCCGCTGAAGTTATAATTTTGAGTTTCACTTCTTCATACAACCTATGCATAACTACTCTCAAATGTTTAGGAACCCCAAGTTCCTCCATTCTGTTGCAAAGCTTATCCCTAGGAACCATGTCAAACTCTTTTCTGAAATCAACAAAACAACAAAAGACTTCTTCATTTTTCTCCCAAACTTTTTCAATAATGCGCCTTAAAGTTATACAATGATTAACTGTGAAATGTTTAGGTCTAAAACCTACTTGCCCTTTAGTACACTTATCTCTTTCTTCTACCCACTTACTAAATATTTTATAATTACATACCTTTTAATTTGATTTAAGCTAACAAATCATTAAAACCAATTCTTTTAACACATATCCATGATACCATTATCATATATACATTTAATATTATATTTCAGGTAAATGTTTTGATTTAGCATAACCAAAATAATGTCCTATTTGATTACGTAATAAAGGATTTTGTAGTGGGAAAATTCGTTAATAAAATATACATTTTTTAGTTTTTAAAATATTTATATATAAATAAATAATTTAAAAATTAATTCATTTTTATACACTATAAACTATTATTACTAGATAAATATATAAATAAGTCTGAATATATCCAACATAAATTATTTATATATATTATATATATAATATTTCTTTTAATAATAATTTTATATATTGTTAATGAAATTTATTTCTCTTAAGATTTACTTTGCGAACATAAACTACAAATTAATCCATATAAATAAAAAATATAATAACAACGATTAACTCAAACAATAAATAATATTAATAATTTAAGTTTAATATTTAATTTTCTTTAAATTAATAATAATATATAATTAGATTTATTGAAAATATCACTTAATTCTTTTAAAAATGATAAATTAACAAATGAAAAAAAAAAAAAAAAAACCAAAATTTAAATAATTTTAATGAAATCAAAGCTTCAAATTTCATTTGTCTTAAATATGTTTAATTGTTAATATGATGTAATAAGTTACTTATATAATTAAAACTATGTCTATTTACTATTTAATCTAGAATAAATAAAATAATAACAATAATGTTATTAATCTAAGTTTAATATTCCACCTTTGTAAATTGCAAGAATAAGAAAACTATTGATATCCAAACAAATTGGACCTTTAGCATAGAACCATTTAAGAAATAGACATGTATTGTTTGGACTTTTTCCTATGTCTTATATTGACATCATCTAATTCCTCATTGTTATGAGGGTTTTTCAAATAACACTGTTTCTATTGATGAGAGTGTGTTTCATGATAATACATATGTTTATATCATTTCAATCAACTATTTCAATAAATTAATGATAATCACTTGGGGTTACAATTGGCATGGGTCACACCAATCCTTAACATGGTTGGATTTTTACCACAGGGTTTCAAACCGATAACATTTTCACCACGAAGTGCCTTAAAAAAACACCTTGTCACTATCTATTCTATGCCCATGAGCATGTAGGTGACTAGTTTAATTAATTGAATGTTCCAAGCTTTTTTAAAATAGCAACTCTATATTATAATACATTATAATTATTCTCATGGGGATTATTCTGTTGTCAATTACTTTTTGCATAAAAGGCAAGTACTAAGCAGTAATGCTGCATATTACACTTGTTATCATATTGTTGAGGCTTACTGTTCCAAGAACCATGTCAACAATTTTCCTTTTGTTCTAGTTGTGGATCGTGGTTTCCTTCTCGAGCTAGCACTCGCCAGAAATGCTCTAGTTTTTTGTGTGGTGATAGATTTCCACTTTATTGTTTGTGTTTGCTGGTATTCTAAAGAGGACACTGAAATTGCTGATTTGTTGGTCCTACATTTGAAGATCGACACACCATAAACATGTGGAACTCACATGATTCAAGTGTTTGTTATGGCAATAGTTTTGTGCCCTCCACAAGTTTTTTCTAAGAGCATAGTGAAGCACTGTGAACCTTGATCCAGTCTTTCCTTGTCACTTTTTCCACCAGGGTTTAAGGGTTGTGAGGGCATGATCTGATAATCACCCTATGAGTGACCTCAGTTGAAGATTTATTAAACAAAAGGTATTACAGACTCATGTGCTAGTGTGTGTGTTCTGTGTTATTGAAACAACGGATCGATCAGATTGCCAATACACAGACATTTTAAATGGAAAGACAACAGAGAAATACAGTAAGCAACACAAAGACAAATATTTTTTAATAAGGAGTTCACCCTATTCTCTAGGGATACGTCTCCAGTCCAGCTTCAGTGGTGGCCTTGTTTTATTGTGTCTTACAGTAGAGAATTTACAATACAGGGACTCAATATGAGTTCTCCTGACAGCAGATTTTGCTCGACAGGGTGGTTCTTGGAACCCCCAAGCCACTCAGAGTTCGCAAACTCTTTTTCTTCCTACCAGCTCTGTGACCTTTGGTCTACAGTGGAAAGAGCCAACTGTGATGCTCAATCTAGACAGATTCCTCTAGGGTAAGGCTTGAATCTTCAAGCTCTCTGGTGCTCGATGCTACTTGTGGTCAACCCGGCCCTCTGCCTCCTCTGCTTGGCTTAACTGTTCTCTGTGTTCAGTCCTTCTCTCGGGGTTCACTGTTCACTATCTTTATCGGTCGCTTGGATTCTTCTCCAAATCCTCCTCTCTTTTTCGATTGTCTCTGTTCATGGCTTTAGCCAGTTGATCCTATGCTTGTTCAGTTCCTCTCCCACCTGCACCGATTCTCTTCTTGCAACTGTGCTTTGAGTTCCCTGTTTGGCGTCAGCATGAATGCTCGGGGAGTGCCACGTGTCTCCATCTAATCGGTGCCATCATGCTTCGTCGGTTCGTTCCTCCAGTTATGTCGTAAATACGCTCTTTCTCCACCGTGGCGGTCAATGGATTCCAAATCCTTTTTAAATCGCAGCTTATTTCCTTGTCGGTTCTGCTTCTTTCTACCGGGCGCAATCTCAGCGTCTGATCTGGGCTCCTCCCAATCCAATGTCATACGCATGTCGAGCATGGTTGACTTGCTCGACCGTTAACGCGTGATCACGGCGATTTTTCTCTCACCTCCGCTGCCACACGTCGATCGCTAAGTGGGATCGCTCCGCTCCTGTCCAAAACCTCTTACCGTTCAAGGGCACCCCGATCAAAACTTCCAGTTTCCAGGGCGCGGGTCCTGCCTTTGTGTTTTAGCGCTTTTTCTTTCTTTGCCCGCGGTTCTCCTGCTCCCAACGTGACCGAGTGCGTAAGGCTTCCCCATTTCGGCCTTGTTTTCCCAATGATGCGCGATTAATCACACATCAAAATCGCCTCCTTTTCCCTATCCAGGGCTCCCAGGGGCTGTTTTGACCTCCTGCACAGTCTCCATGGGCCTCGGTCAGCGCACTTTGACCAAGGTCCTCATCGTTCTGTGTTGGCTGCCATGGCCACTGGTTTAGGGGGTTTTTGATGCTGTTTTGGATTTCATTAGAGATTTGTTCAACTCGATACAATCAAAGTTCTTGACAGTCTTTTGTGGATCCGATTTGGATCAGGGCATCACAAATATTGTTGTAGTTTTTTAGTGATCCCTTGCAACGTTCTTGGCACAAATATTTAAAACTCTTTTTGGACACATAAATTTTGGGGGTAATTTTTTTTTTTTTACCCTGACTTAATTTGGCAAGGTATCTGTACTTAGTTTTGAATGGGGAATTTTTTTGTCTTGTATTTTGTTGGCATTATGATTATGGTATGACTCTATGATACAGGTGTTGTACTTGATGGCAACTCACTCAAGTAGCAATGGTCTGTTCAGGCTCTCAAAATGATGGAAATTAAGAGGCTCGCAGGTGAATGGTTCAAAAGGTGCGGACCCACAGGTTCTCTGTCCAGGAGGTGCAGTCATACCTGCAGGTTACCCGTTCAGAAGGTGCGGAACCCCAGTTCACTCACTTCAAGGCAGAGAAGCGCGCTCACGTGGGGTTTCTTATGTTTGGCCCGTGGTATTTAGCCCGCCATTTCTGATGCTATGGTTTTGGCCCGTGGTATAGGATCTATTTTAGCCCCGGTTTGTATCCCTTGTATTGGTTATTGATGGTTTTGTCCCATGGTGTGAATAAGGGCTTGACTATAAATAGGGAAGGAGATCACTTGGCTTAGGAAACTTTGGCAATTGAATATCTTAAGATCTGAAATTTTGGGTGATTGGTTTTTTAAAAGCTAGATCTAATTCAAGGAGATAACTTAAGGTGAATCTATTGGCATGTCGTGATCTCTCGGGCGCATGAACAGATCTGTGGATCTGACTAACTGTGGCACATTGGAGGATTGTAAATTTGGCCCTAATCAGAAGTCCGCAGGCGATCCATAGGTGCAGTGCGGGGGTACGCAACTCAGTAGAAGACTCATTGCGGGAGTACACTGCGAAGCCAAAGGTGCAGTGCGGGGTACGCAGCGCAGGAGAGGGCACAGTGCGGGGCACATGCAGCACAGAAAAGGGCGAAGTGCGAGGTACGCAGGCGAGAAGAAGGCACAGTGCGGGTCTACGCCGTAAGTCAGAAGTGAAGGTGCGGATCTGAAGAAAATTTCGCAGAGCAGAAGAACAACCTGTGCGGATTTGCGCAGTTCTGTCTCAGAAGAGCTGCGGATATACACAGGCCCCTGTTGGTGAAGTTGCGATCTTATCTTGAAACAATTGTTGATTGTCTTTTATCTATTGCAGCAGAGTTCTGGGTTTAGATTTCCGGTATTCTTTTCTGTTTACAGCATTCTGAAGAGTGGGTAATTCATTGGTTTATTGTATAAGGAGATTGGGTGATTTTCATGTACTTGATGATTATTTGATGTTCATGGATCCAGTTTGAAAATTAATGAAATGTGGTCCTTAAAGAAGTAAAAGACCAAAAGGGGGTTGTAGCTCCCTTCCAGGAGAGACTGGAAAACGAGAGAGAGTTGTAGCTCTCTGCAGGTTGCAGCCTGTGTACTGGTAAAGAACTGCACCAGTATAAAATCATTGTAAAAGAAGTTTCTAATTGAAAGAAGATAGAGACATATTGCAGCAAGTGGTTTTCACCCACATTGGGTTTCCACCTTATATCTGGTGTTCTTTGGTTTTCTTGTTTCATGCCCATTATTATACACAAGTTAATGATCAATAAATTAATGAAGGCATATTGAAAAGAATTTGATAACACTGATTCACCCCCCCCCCCCGTATTATTTCCAACAATTGGTATCGGAGTAGGTCCTTCGGAAGAAGCTTGATCGCTTGAGGGAAGATCTTTCATCATGAGAAACTACGAGAGGGAAGCATCAATTAGGCTACCGGTGCTTGATGGGATAATCTTCGTATATTGGAAGGTAAGATTTACTGCATATCTTCAATCTCTTGGTACTAAAGTCTGGGATATCATAGATACAGGGTATACTTTTCCATCAGCAACTCCTACAGATCCGGCTGAGAAGAAGAAATATGAAACAAATTCAAAGGCGGTCAATACACTATTGGGATGTCTATCGCAATCAGAATTTGTCAAAGTCATGCAGTATAAATCTGCAAAGGAAATATGGGACAAAATTGTTCTAAGCTATGAAGGAGATGGTCAGGTAAAATGAGCAAAACTACAAACCCTCAGGATTCAGTATGAAAATCTCAGGATGTACAATGATGAGAGTGTGGCTAACTATTTTCTTCATGTAGATGAGATTGTAAATTGTATGAAAAATTTGGGTGAAGGAGTAAAATAGGTTGTTGTGGTTGAAAAAGTTCTAAGATCTTTGTCCCCTAGGTTTGAATCTAAAGTTTCTGTAATAGAAGAAAAGGAGAATCTTCAAAACCTTAAAATGTCACAGTTGCATGGGATTCTAACTGCTTATGAAATGAGGAAAGGAGGACCATCAGATAGGAGAGAAGTTGCCTTCAAAGCTTCTAGCAAAGGAGATTACTATGAGCCTGGACACATATCAGAAGAAGAACAAGAAGAAGAATTTTGTCAAAAATCTTTAACGGGGCACTGGACGATTCTGAGGTAAGTTACCATTCAAATGCTTTGCTTGTGGAAGAGTAGGTCACTATGCTGCCAAATGTCCTCACAAGGATAAGATTGAAAAGGGGAAAGCTCTTGTTAGATGGAACAAGAAACAAAATGCAAATAAGAAAAGTTATTACACTCATGAAGATAGTGATGGACTCTCAAATAACGATGAAGATGAACGAGGTAATAACTATGAAATTCTAATGGATTTTGAAGATGATGATTACATGGATGCTATAGATATAGATGGCTTTTATGAAGAGATTTCCAGACTCAAAAGATGTTTAGAAGAAAAGAATATGATCATTGATACTCTGCAATTTCAACTTGATGAAAAATAAAAATCTCTTGAGAAGTTAGAGTGTGAAATTGTTGGCCTTAGAAAAGAAATTGAGAAAACAAAGGCCCTTAATCTTAAATTTGTTAAGGGATCTGAAACTCTAGATGAGATTATCAGTGTACAACGTTCCCCTCTAATCAAGACAGGTCTGGGGTATAATGGAGAGGCATCT
>APFE030884286.1:0-25091 GCA_000404065.3 Pinus taeda | reverse complement strand
TCTCTTGCTGCTTTTTAAACAAAAGAAGTGATAAAGTTTGAATTCATGCATGCCATGCTCAGCTTTCAATTTTGTTTAAATTTTATGTTTTCCACCTTCTAGAGAGGATTCAAATTCATTGTTTGCCCTCTTTAGCTTTTCTCCTTTCCTCCTTGATCATCTCTTTCAACTAAAGGCATCGGCATAGATTCCTACCTTGCCCCAAGGAATCACCTGCAAAAACTGAGCTCAATTCCCGCACCCTGAATTGCACTCCCTCCAATTGCCACCAAAAAATCCAAAAACTCTAAACCAATCCCCCATATCAGTTTACTAGCCTAAAATCCTTGTTCCTATTTGGTCAACTCATCCTATTGACAAAATCCATCGAGTTTTGACCCGAGAGAGCCTTCTCATACCTCGTAGGGCTAGCTACGAGGTGAAATGGTTTGATGTAGCCTTGAGAGTTTGTCTATCTCAGCCTAGGTGAATTCCAAGCGCTAACAGCGTGGATGACAGGAAGAGCACAAGCGATGGTGCATTCTTTATGGGTTCCAGATTAGTATCTTGGTTCAGCAAGAAACAGAGTTCGATAGCCTTGTCTACAGCTGAAGCGGAATATGTTGTTGCTGCATCTTGCTGCACTCAACTTCTTTGGATGATGCAGACCTTGCAAGATTTTCAAATCACTTGTACACCACCTCTCTATCTTATGTGATAACCCAAGTGCAATCAGCGTCTCAAAGAATCCTATCATGCATTCAAAAACCAAGCACATACCAATCAAGTATCATTTTCTCCGGGAACAAGTGCTTGAACAAAAGGTCAAGTTGGAGTATGTTCCTTCTAAGGAACAAGTTGCTGATATTCTCACCAAACCATTGCCCAGGGAGACTTTTGAATACCTCAGGCAAAAGCTGGGGGTTGTTGATGCATCATCTTGTTGTTGAATCTCTTCTGGGTGTTGGTTGTACGCAAGGTTCATCTGGGTATATGCGTACATGTGCTGGTTTGCGGATTGGTCGAAGATCGAATGGCACAGGTTCAGGGGGAGCATATAATGCATTGTTGGCATTATAGAGGAAGTACAGAAGGAGATCATGGATGTTGGTCTGAATATTGTTGCAATATGTCTCTTGGTCATTTATGGTCTTTGCAGATCTTGGTCAAGGGGAGCATGTTCTTAAGGGGAGCATAACCCTTTGCCCTTGATGTTAAAGGGGGAGAATGACGGTGAGGATCTTGAGGTTTCCATCAAGTCCAAAGGGGGAGATTGTTGGCATTATGATTCTGGTATGACTCTATGATACAGGTGTTGTACTTGATGGAAACTCACTCAAGTAGCAATGGTCTGTTCAGGCTCTCAAAATGATGGAAATTAAGAGGCTCGCAGGTGAATGGTTCAAAAGGTGCGGACCCGCAGGTTCTCCGTCCAAGAGGTGCGGTCATACCCGCAGGTTACCCGTTCAGAAGGTGCGGAACCCCAGTTCACTCACTTCAAGGCAGAGAAGCGCGCTCACGTTGGGTTTCTTATGTTTGGCCCGTGGTATTTAGCCCGCCATTTCTGATGTTATGGTTTTGGCCCATGGTATAGGATCTATTTTAGCCCCGGTTTGGATCCCTTGTATTGGTTATTGATGGTTTTGTCCCATGGTGTGAATAAGGGCTTGACTATAAATAGGGAAGGAGATCACTTGGCTTAGGCAACTTTGGCAATTGAATATCTTAAGATCTAAAATTTTGGGTGATTGGTTTTTTAAAAGCTAGATCGAATTCAAGGAGATAACTTAAGGTGAATCTATTGGCATGTTGTGATCTCTCGGGCGCATGAACAGATCTGTGGATTTGACTAACTGTGGCAAATTGGAGGATTGTAAATTTGGCCCTAATTAGAAGTCCGCAGGCGATCCATAGGTGCAGTGCGGGTGTACGCAACTCAGTAGAAGACTCAGTGCGGGAGTACGTTGCGAAGCCAAAGGTGCAGTGCGGGGTACGCAGCGCAGGAGAGGGCACAGTGCAGGTCTACGCAGTAAGTCAGAAGTGAAGGTGCGGATCTGAAGAAAAGTTCGCAGAGCAGAAGAACAACCTGTCCGGATCTGTGCAGTTCTGTCTCAGAAGAGCTGTGGATATACACAGGCCCCTGTTGGTGAAGTTGCGGTATTATCTTGAAACAATTGTTGATTGTCTTTTATCTATTGCAGCAGAGTTCTAGGTTTAGATTTCTGGTATTCTTTTCTGTTTATAGCATTCTGAAGAGTGGGTAATTCATTTGTTTATTGTATAAGGAGATTGGGTGATTTTCATGTACTTGATGATTATTTGATGTTCATGGATCCAGTTTGAAAATTAATGAAACGTGGTCCTTAAAGAAGTAAAAGAGCAAGGGGGTTGTAGCTCCCTTCCAGGAGAGACTGGAAAATGAGAGAGAGTTGTAGCTCTCTGCAGGTTGCAGCCTGCGTACTGGTAAAGGAATGCACCAGTACAAAATCATTGTAAAAGGAGTTTCTAATTGAAAGAAGATAGAGACATATTGCAGCAGGTGGTTTTCACCCACATTGGGTTTCCACCTTATATCTGGTGTTCTTTGGTGTGACTATCTGTTTTTCTTGTTTCATGTTCATTATTATATAAAAGTTAATGATCAATAAATTAAGGAAGGCATATTGAAAAGAATTTGATAATACTGATTCACCCCCCCTCTCAGTATTATTTCCAACATATTTGGTATCTTGATGATGGGTGGTTATGAAATTTGTATTTGTTGCCTATTCATGCAAGCATAGTTGGATTGATCTTATTTATGTGGTGACTGGGAGTGTGAAGTTATTGTCATCATCATCCTTCCTTTGTAGCAGTTTTTGCTTCTGTGGTTAATGGAAACATATTCACCAATTTTATCAAGATGGGTAAAAGACTGCAAGAACTTCGTGAGAAGAAGGCATCAGATGAACTTCGTAAATATGTCCTTTAGTTACAATCAATGGTATTTGTTTTGCAAGCTGAAAATGCAACACTTAAAAATAGGTTGCAAACTTCAATCGCTGAAAAAAATCAAGAAGGTTGACCATCTGGATTCAACCATGCAAAAATATTTCCAGATACTTGTAGATGAATTTCAAGTGAAGATTGACCTCCTTGATGACTTGGAGGAGGAAGTTGAGTATTTTTCTAACTCAAGAACAAAAAATTTAAAGAAGAAGATGGAAGAGAAAAACAATCAGCATGTTATGGAAGTTAACTATTTAAAAGAAACAATGTTGGAGCAACATCAACTTTTGAAACCAAAATATGATGCATTGTCACAAAAAATGATTGAGAAGGATGAGATCATTCAAAAGATACAAGATTCTATGTAGGAACTTGAATTTGAAGTTAGTCGTCTTCATAAATTTGAGATGGAGACAGTTGATGTTAAGGTGCCAAGCTCTCCTTCTTCCACACTTGATGATGTTGAATTCCAAAAGTGTGATGTTCATGATCATGATGCATCACATGCCTTTGACACACCCAATTTTGAAAACCATATTACTGGTATTGGGTCTCGATTGCTAAGAAAAAGGGATATACCAAAGGAGGACATGGGAAGAATGGGCAGGGAATTGTTGCTCCTATTAACCCTGTAGTGCAGACATCAAGAGCAAGTCTTGGATACGGTCATGTTGTTGCCTTATCACCTACATCCAACTATGAGGTGCTTGAAGAAAATGCTCTTGTTAATTGTGATAAACATATTAATGACAAGATTTCTAATGTTGTGACACCCAACTTTGAGTCTAAAAAACCAAAAAATGAGTTATCTGCACATGCTCATCAAAATAAATTACCCAAGCATCAGCATTCTTGGTCAATTAATAGTCCTGCATTTAGATCGTTAAAGAAGAGACATAAGAGAATGAATCGCAGACCAATGCTGACCGTCAAGATCGTTTGTGGATGGATCGATGGATGGTCATGATGTCAATTTAACCAATGCTTGCAGAATTCATATCATCATGTTACATTAGTTGTTCGTTGTTGATTTTCATTGTTCCCTCGATGGTGTTTCAGGAGGGAAATTCACTAATAATGAAGACTATTGATTCTTGCTTCTTCCGTGATTGTGTTTTAGGGGGGACAATTTGATGGTGACTGATGCAGGAGCATCTAACCCCCCCTTAATCAAAAGAGGAATCCAAAGAGGAGAACGAGAGGGCGTGGACCATCGAAGAAAAACCGAGAAAATATGTTTAAAACAAATCTAATTAGATGGACTTAATTAAATATTAATGTAATCTGCCATGTATTCATATATATCCATATAGCGAGTTGCAGAGAGATTTAAGGCTTGTTGAGATATTTGTGAGAGGAAATCAAGGAGTGGATTTGATCGGATCCTTCTAGTGATCCAATCCAATATTTCTTATATATATATGAACCTGCGTAGACAGAGGAAGATAGAGGGTGACAATAGAATTTGTGTAAACCAGATTGGTGAAAATGTAACCGAAAGGAGAGCTTGCTCCTAAGGCTGAAATTCCTTAGCATGTATTCAATACTGTGTGTAATGAATAGAGTATGTGTTCTATGGATTTCCGCATGGTTGTGTATTATGTCCTTTTCAGTTCTGTTGTATATATATGCTTGATGGCTTAAATCCCGTTTGTAAGTGTTTTGATTGACCATCGATCATTGTAGGATCAATGGCGATCCATTGATAAATGAGTTAACCATTATGGAGTTATGTCGTGTGTTAAACGGAGTATGGCAGAGAATCGTGTTTTAACACAGAAGTCCATTGAAGCCAAGTGAGATTAGGTTAAGAGGGATTAGATGATAATGCACAGGATCCGTTGGATGTAGAAGATCAACGGTCTAGATCCAATCACGATTAGCGATCATACTTTATCGCATCGGCGGAAATCTTTCGGAGTTATCAGAACCGGCCCTTGAGATAGTGCAATGGCGATCTTGTGATTAATCGTCAACCGTCGAATTGAAAGTTAGGATCAACAGTTGCGATCTATTTGCTGATCGCAAATCGGAGAGGCACGACGATTGCGATGATGTGATAGATCATGGACTGTTGAATTGAGAGTCAGGATCGAAGGTCGTGATCTAATCGTTGATCGCAAATTGGAGAGGCAAGCGCAGCGGATAGTGGGAATTTTGATTGCCGATGGGCGATACACTGATAGCCGATGAGTCAATCGGAGATCGGAGGGCACAGCGAAAGTGGCTTTAAGGAATGGACCCGATGATTATAGATGCAGGTGAAATCTTTTTGAAGTCCGACCATGCTTTCAACTGTGGGTTTTCCATGTATTTCCAATGCATTCCAATAGTGTTGAAGTCTTGGGTTTTAAGGTAAATGCATCAGTTAATGCTTCCGATAATGAAATGGGCTCATAACCCATAGGTCCCAGGATCAAATTATTGTAAATGGAGGCGAAATTGGTGTATCCCAATTTTGCACCCCATCATTTGGTACCAAAGCAGGGAAAGTTTTCCTGCGAGAAGGAGGAAGAGTTTGCAAGTAGAAGGAGAAGAGGTACAGTTGATAAAGTATGGAGAGTTATGGTCTTTACTATCGTGCAGAGAATGACAATAGAAGGTGAGAAGACTTGCAGCAAGCCTAGAGCATGGAGTGCTCAAATGGTTCCACAGAGGAGAGAACCAAAAGGATGCCAAAATACTAAGCTCAGGAGAAAGCTTGGTGAGGTATCGTGTAGAAGAGGAAGACAGTTACTGCAAAGGTTTGGTTGTAGCTCACAGAAGACCATAAAGGCAATTCCACAGGGATGTAGGTAGAATTGCTAAGGATAAGGAGAAGCATATGATCAGGAGGTCATAAATTTTTGTGCCTCGGGAGTCTGATGCAAGAGCATCTGCCCCCCCCCCCCAAGTCAAAAGAGGAATCCAAAGCGAAGAATGAGAGGATGTGGACCATCGGAGCAAAACTGGAAAATCTGTTTAGAACAGATCTAATTAGATGGACTTAATTAAATATTAATGTAATCTGCCATGTATTCATATATAATCATATAGCGAGCTATAGAGATATTTAAGGCTTGTTGAGATATTTGTGAGAGGAAATCAAGGAGTGGATTTGATCAGATCCTTCCGGTGATCCGATCAAATATTTCTTATATATATATGAACCTGCATAGACAGAGGAAGATAGAGGGTGACAATAGAATTTGTGTAAACTAGGGTGGTGAAAATGTAACCGAAAGGAGAGCTTGTTTCTAAGGCTGAAATGCCATAGCCTGTATTCAATACTGTGTATAATGAATAGATTATGTGTTCTATGGATTTCTGCGTGACTGTGTATTATGTCCTTTTCAGTTTGATTGTATATATATGCTTGATGGATTAAATCCCATTTGTAAGTGTGTTGATCGACCATCAATCATTGTAGGATCGATGGCGATCCATTGATAAACGAGTTAACCATTGTGGAGTTATGTCGTATGTTAAACAGAGTATGGCCGAGAACTGTGTTTTAACATAGAAGTCCATCGAAGGCGAGAGAGATTAGGTTAAGAGGGATTAGATGATAATGCACAGGATCCGTTGGATTTGGAAGATCAATGATCCAGATCCAATTATGATGAGCAATTGCGCTATATCGCGTCAGCGGAAACCTTTCGGAGTTATCGGAATTGGCCCTTGAAACAATGCGATTGCGATCTTGTGATTAATCGTCAATTGTCGGATCAAGAGTCAGGATCGACGGTCGCTATCTAATCGCTGATCGCAAATTGGAGAGGCGCGACGATTGCGATGATGCGATAGATCATGGACCGTCGGATCGAGAGTCAGGATCGACGGTCGCGATCTAATTGTTGATCGCAAATCGAAGAGGCAAGTGCAATGGATAGTGGGAATACCAATTGCCGATGGGCGATACACTGATAGCTGATGAGTCAATCGGAGATCGGAGGGTGCAGCGAAAGTGGCTTTAAGGAATGGACCCGACAATTATAGATGCGGGTGAAATCTTTTTGAAATCCAGCCATGCTTTTGGCTGTGGGTTTTCCATGTATTTCTAGTGCATTCCGATAGTGTTGAAGTCTCGGGTTTTAAGGTAAACGCATCAGTTAACACTTTAGATAATGAATGGGCTCATAACCCATAGGTCCCAGGATCAAATTATTGTAAATGGAGGCGAAATTGGTGTACCCCAATTTCGCACCCCATCAGTGATAGATATTGTTGCTTTGATCATTGTGATGTTGACGTTGTTCAGACAACTTCAGGGGTGTTGTTGTACAATGGTTGAGCTGAATTTGCCATATTTACAATCCTCATTGTTTGTTTGTTGGTTGATGGTGTTGATTCTATTTGAAGCCTTTGTCCTAGTTCTTTTCCAAAACCTAGTTTCTCTAAAACTTTTTTGGGAGAAGTTGACAATGTTTGCCACCTGCGTGCCTCTGCAAATCCTACTTCAAAGATCGACTAACCTCATTGAGGTTTCACAGCTCTCATCTTTAGAATTTTGGTACTTCAACATTTCGCACTTCTTGATTGGGGTAGGCCTATGTTCTTGCCATTCAATGGATCGTTATGGGATCTATAATTTTAGCTCCATGAAAATTTGAGCACTGACATATTTCTCTCTTTTGGGGGGGAGTTTTTCCTAAGATTTTTTCTCTTTTTCTCAGCTTATGAGAGTTTGTACATAGGTACCTAATCAAGCCTTATTGTCGGGACCCATTCTTTATTTTCTTTCTTCTTTAGTTACTCCCTATGTTTCACTTAAGGAGGGTGTTAGAGTTCGCTTTTCCAACGCCTCATTTCCCTATAAGCTAAGTATGGTGAGTTGTAAGCTCACATAGGGACTTGCATTTGTCCAGTTGTCATAGTTATCCTTAACCAACATTGG
Organism: Pinus taeda; assembly: GCA_000404065.3. Classification (NCBI taxonomy): domain Eukaryota; kingdom Viridiplantae; phylum Streptophyta; class Pinopsida; order Pinales; family Pinaceae; genus Pinus; species Pinus taeda. The sequence continues at coordinate 17,248 of APFE030884286.1, read as the reverse complement.
GCCTACTCCATCGCTATATAATGGAGATCTTATTTGTACTTTAATATAAGATTGTGAGATACTCTTACAGTGAGCTCTATTGTCTTTTCTTAGTAACTCGTGCTCACAAGGCAATGATTAAACTTGTGTGTCTTCGTTCCTCCTTTTAAAGGCAATTCAAATGGTTAAAATGAGTGGGTTCAATATTAGGTAATTCGAACTCGTGCTTTACAAGTTAACAAAGGCTCACTGCTATTGTGACTAACTCAAACTCTTAGTCCCAATACAACTCACACGAGAAGACAAATAATTCAACCTTTTATTTTAACACATTGGTTAATAAATAATTCAACTTTTTATTTTAACACATTGGTTAATTGCTTCATAACTCATCATAGACTCTTATTTCTTAGGAGCTCGAGCATGCCAAAGAAGAAACTCATTCTGGCTCCTATGTTTAAGACACAAATCAAGATAACTCTTTTCTGGCTAATATTTCCAAGAATGATTTCCACCTAAATAATTTATTTAAAAACATATAACTAATAATTTATAACCCTATTAAAAAATTCCAAAACCAATATAACAGGGTCTTTTAAGAAAACTTTTAACTAAATTGTACTTTAAAGATAAAATATAAATAAGAATATTAGCATATATATAAATAATAAAACTATATGAATAATAATATATTATATGTCAAATTTTAGATGAGTTTAATTAATAGAGAAATTTATTTTTTTCGACTGAAATTTGGCTATATAATTTTGAGCGAGATTGTGACTTCTTGTTTAAAATGAATTTTTAAATACATAAATAGATTCAACACATTGAACAACTCAGACACTCAAACTTTATAAATTAAAAAACTTAAACTTATGATTTCTAAAAAGTTGTACCATATTTTGGCATATTTATAAACAAAAAACTGGAAAAGACCATTTCATATATTAGTTAGACTAAGCCAAAAATAATAATTAATGAAATAAAACTTCCTGCATTTTGATCTTATTCTTGTTTAAAATGAATTTTTGAATACATAAATAGATTCGACACCCTGAACAACTCCTTAAGCACTCAAATTTTACAGATTAAAAAGCTTAACTTACTTCTAAAAAACTCCACCTTATTTGGACAAAATTATAAAAAAAATACTCTAAAAAAATCATTTCATATATTAGTTAGACTAAGCCAAAAATAATAATTAACCATATAAGACTTCCTAAATATTGTGTTTGGATTATTGAAGTAATTAAATTCTTAATTGATATATTTACACATCTTAAGTATAATATTTATTAAGCAAAATCTTTTGGTATAATATTTATTACTTTAATATTTTAATGGTTTTAACTTTTAATTTGTTTTTAGAAAAATCATTTTTATTAAATATAAAATTTCTAATAATTTTTTAAATAAATATTTTTATAATGAGAAAAAGATTTATGGAAAAATGGTCCTAAGAATAGTTCAAATCATTGAAATCAAGATTTTTAACACAATGATTTTTTAAATCTTTTTCTCATTATGAATTACAACTTGGAAATCTATATTTGAAAATATTTGTATGTTTTATAAAATATATATTTTAATTATTTTATTGATTCATAATTTAGATATATATAAACAAAAGTTTTATTTTGGAGATATGTTGTAAGAGAAACCAAATCAATGGCAATAAAGATATTAGATATTATTTTGGGATTCAACGGCGTTAAGCAAGTCATTCACGTATGACCATTTCCATGAGAGGTAGTCGTAACTGACTAATTTCTCATGATTTTTGAATAGTTCACTTAGTGCTAAGTAAAGTATTCAAAAATCATGAGAAATTAGTCACTTACGACTACCTCTCATGGAAATAGTCATACCTGAATGACTTAATTAAAGCAGTTGAATCCCAAAATGATATATAATATAATGCACTGCGTAAACCCCCATACTTAAATTCAAAAAAGAGTGAAGGGATCTCTACTTGAATGGTTCATGAGGCACAATACTTGCTAAGGTTTTGCAAATGGGGTAGCAAGCTAAGTGGGCTTGATTGTGGGGAAAACTTCACAGTTAAGTGCGCTTGAGCCATAGGCGATCTGGGATAGGTGACCTCTCGGGAAGTCCCGGTTACTAGGTGCAAGCCCCGGAAGTGATTCATTTCACTAGTTTCAATCCCACTTCTTCACCCCTGTGAGCATCACCCGATGCAATGAGTGCTAAGTGAACTATTCAAAAATCATGAGAACTTAGTCAGTTACGACTACCTCTCATGGAAATGGTTCATTTCACTAGTTTCAATCCCACTTCTTCACCCCTGTGAGCATCACCCGATGCAATGAGTGCTAAGTGAGTTATTCAAAAATCATGAGAAATTAGTCAGTTATGACTACCTCTCATGGAAATGGTTCATTTCACTATTTTCAATTCCACTTCTTCATCCCTGTGAGGATCACCCGATGCAATGAGTGCTAAGTGAACTATTCAAAAATCATGAGAAATTAGTCAATTACGACTACGTCTCATGGAAATGGTTCCTTTCACTAGTTTCAATCCCACTTCTTCACCCCTATGAGCATCACCCGATGCAATGAGTGCTAAGTGAACTATTCAAAAATCATGAGAAACTGATGCAATGAGTGCTAAGTGACTATTCAAAAATCATGAGAAATTAGTCAGTTACGACTACCTCTCATGGAAATGGTCATATGTGAATGACTTATGCAATGAGTGCTAAGTGAGCTATTCAAAAATCATGAGAAACCGATGCAATGAGTGCTAAATGAACTATTCAGAAATCATGAGAAATTAGTTAGTTGCGATTACCTCTCATGGAAATGGTCATACGTGAATGACTTATGCAATGAGTGCTAAGTGAACTATTCAAAAATCATGAGAAACCGATGCAATGAGTGCTAAGTGAACTATTCAGAATTCATGAGAAATTAGTTAGTTACGACTACCTCTCATGGAAATGCAATGAGTGCTAAGTTAACTATTCAAAAATCATGAGAAACCGATGCAATGAGTGCTAAGTGAACTATTCAAAAATCATGAGAAATTAGTGAGTTACGACTACCTCTCATGGAAATGGTCATACGTGAATGACTTACTTAACGCAGTTGAATTCTCTCATGGAAATGGTCATAAGTGAATGACTTACTTAACACAGTTGAATCCCAAAATGATATCTAATATAATGCATCACCCGATGCAATGAGTGCTAAGTGAACTATTCAAAAATCATGAGAAATTAGTCAATTATGACAACCTCTCATGGAAATGGTCATACGTGAATGACTTACTTAACACAGTTGAATCCAAAAATGATATCTAATATAATGCACTGACTTACTTAACGCAGTTGAATCCCAAAATGATATCTAATATAATGCACTGACTTACTTAACGCAATTGAATCCCAAAATGATATCTAATATAATGCACTGTGTAAACCCCCATACTTTAATAAATATATTATAATGAAATGATATTTTAAGGTCCATACTTTAATAAAGATATTGTAATGAAATGATATTTTAAGGTCCAGAGACTAAAAATAGTTTTTTGCTTTTTGCAATTCAATCATTTTCTGATTTATGAAAAGTAAAAAAAACTTTCGGTAAAAATCACATCATCTAGTTTTCTGCTTTTTGCAATTCAATCCTTTTTTGATTTATGAAAAGTAAAAAAACTTCCTATAAAAATCACATCATCTGAATTTTGTCCAGGCATTTGGACAATATTTTTTTAGTCATTATTATAACTGTTAGATTTGACTAAATAAATAATATTTTAATATAAAAAAATAGTTGTTAATATTGAATTAAAGAAAATAATTAATCAAAAGCAAAATTTTAATGAAATGAATATCTAAAATTAAAATTTAAAAATAATATTTAGATCAAACTTAAATAATCAAGTCCAAATGGGGTAGCTCAAGCGGCAATGGCCGTGGAAATGAAGTCTCACCGAACCGGAAGTCTTGGGTTCAAATCTTGGGCTACCCTTCCCCCGTTGAGGGGTTCTTAATGGACATGTAAATCGGAGAGTCCCACCCAGCCTACAAAAAAAAAACTTAAATAATCAAAATAATTAATTCTAAAAACATAAAAATAAATAAAAATAAAAATAATATTTAGATCAAACCTAAATAATCAAAACAATAAATCAATTAATAAAATCAATATAATAATATAAAAATAATATTCAGGATAAACTTAAATAATCTAAACAATTAATTTAAAAACTTAAATAATAAATGGTAAAATTTAAAATAATAATAATAATAATTAATTAAATGAATCAATAATGAAAAATTAATTAATCCTTTAAACCATTAATTATTTTTTCATTATTGATTTAATTAATTGTTGAATTTAGGCTTCTATGATTCATGGATTTAAGACATTTGTGTTTAAGAGAAATTCTTCGGCATAAATCACAAGATAAATCATTTGTCTAGGCGTTTGGAACCAACTAGTGTGGTTCATCATCAAGACAAGTTGAAGAGACAGATCCAACTTAGCATGTTAAATAGTTTGAGCAGAGCCTCCAACGGTTATCTCATACTAACGGTACTTTTGACTTTAGGACGAGAGTCCAAAATTATTACAATTTATTGGAAATTAGTTATATTAGGTGACCAATAAAAAATATATAAAATAATTTAAATGGTGTTTAAGGTTAGTTAAAAAGAGTATTGTTTGTTAATTAAAAAATTATCAATTAGCTAGTATTAAAAGGGATTAAGTTATATAAAGGACATTTAAAAAAAAAAAAAAAAATATATATATATATATATATATATATATATAAGGAAGTTAGTTAGAGTTAATAAAAATAATGGAACGAGAAAATTAGTTAACCTAAAAAATAATAAATAAATGAAAAAAAAAAATAAAATAAAATAAAAAAAATAAAAATAAAAATAACACTAAAATTAAATAAATAATAATAATAATAATAATAATAATAATAATATATATAGTTTAATTAAGAAAGCTCTAAAAGGTATTAATATTGCAAAAAAAATAAAAAATAAATAAACAAATAAATAATAATAATAATAATAGAATAGAATAAATAAATAAGAAGGAAATATTATCACGTTAATAATAAATAATAATAATAATATTAAATAAAAAAATAAAAACAACAAATAAATTAATAAATTTTACCGAGCCAAAAGGAGAAACCCTAAGATGAAGGAAAAGACGAGGCTCCAAGGAAAAAGATCCGCGAAATAAAGGGAAACATCGAAAGCTAGAAAAAGCAAGATTAGGAAGAAAGGACAGGGATCCAGTAGCTGTTGATCTTCCAGCCGTCATCTCTATTGAGATTGCTCGGCCTTCTTTCAATTTCAATAGCTTCCCTAAATTTACGGTGATGGAACTGCGCAACCTTGGCAATAACTTTGGCCTCCTCAATACACACCTGATGCTTGGTCTTTTTCGCATGCTCTGCTAACGCTGAAGACTTGGTTCTCCCATGTCTTAGGTCAGCTGCCTGTTCACTGATCTTTTGCTGGATGGAGTGTCCTGTTTCCATGATATAGGGGGTCCCACAAGAACAAGGGATCAAGTAGACACCCTTCATATCTTTAGGATCAATGGGATCTTTCACCGATCGGAGGGATTTGCGAATAGTGTTGAGGAGCCTGAAGGTTAAGGGAATATCATACTTCTTAAGGATTCGAGCAATCTTGTCTGTAGTTCCCTGGACATAGGGAAGATGGACACCTAACTGGCACTATTTAGGTTCTTTATTGATTAACGAGTTTTTAGAGGCTTTAAGGAAAGCCTTCTGACCTAGGCGCCTACTATAGCCATTCTCCACAAAGACATTAAGGAGATGGGATTTCTCCTTATCGAAGCTCTCCCTATCAGAAATCCTAAGGGCACGAGTGGCGAGGGTGTTAAGAACACCCAACTTCTGAGCAAGGAAATGATGGGAATCGGCATGAAGATACTGCTCAGTATGCATTTTCTTTCGGAATACTGAGTGGGAGAAAGAACCGTCCTTATTCTTCGATATAAGAATATCCAAGAAAGGGAGGCAACCATTGACCTCTTTTTCCATGGTGAACTTAATGGCCAAGGACTGACAATTGAGGTGGTTGAAGAAGAGATCCAACTCTTCTAGGCCATGGGACCAGATGACATTAGTGTCATCTACATACCGTTTCCACAGCTTGGGAAGGAGACGAGCCGAGGCTAAAGCTTTGGCTTCGAAATCTTCCATAAAAAGATTCGCAACAAAAGGGGATAGGGGTGAGACCATGGCAACACCACAGGTCTGCTCAAAGAACTCACCCTAGAAACAGAGGAAAGTGGAAGTGAGACAGATCTCAACCAGATTTAAATGATTTATCTTGTGATTTACGCCTAAGAATTTCTCTTAAACTTGATATGGATCATAGAAGCCTCAATTCAACAAAAGACATTTGTGGTTTATATCTTATAATTCATTCAAGAATGTCCCGATGATGGATCCCTGTTGGGATTTGAAATGTTGATGAAAAATGGTTTTTACTGTGGGTTCTCCGATTCTATGATTCATATCAAGTTTATAGAGAAGAGGTTTTGGTGAAAATTACAACGCAATTTATTTGTGGACGAAAAACTCTTCTCTATAATTAATTAATTGTTTCCATTATTTAAGTTTGACCTAAATATTATTTTTATTTTAATGTTTTGATTATTTAGGTTTGACCCAATTATTTTTATTTAAGTTTGAACCAAATATTATTTTATATTATTATATTGATTTTATTAATTAACTTATTGTTTTGATTATTTTAGGTTTGATCTACAATATTTTTTTATTTTTAATTTAGATATTCATTTCATTAAAAATTTCTTTTGATTAATTATTTCCTTAATTCAATATTAACAATTATATTCTAAACAATTATTTCTTTTATTTTAAAAATATTATTTATTTAGTGAGATCTAACCGTTTTCTTTATATGAAAATATTATTTAATAATAATATTATCTATTTAGACAAATCTAACAATTTTCTTTATATGAAAATATTATTTACTAAGTCAAATTTCACTGTTTTCTTTATATGAAAATATTATTTATTTAGTCAAATCTAACATGCCAAGATCTTGTTCTTCATCTTGTCCTCACTATGAATAAAAAGTTTTCGCTTCCTCTATTTAACTTGATGCCAAGATCTCGTTCTTCCGATACCAAACCTACTTCAAAGCTATATCTACAACATGATAGATGTTAGCAATGCCATATTAGAGTTTACAAAATAACAAGTCACAACTATAAAACATAAGAAACTTCAAAAATTTAGAAAACATAAAACACAAAACCAATGTGGCCCTAGGCTAGCATCCTTCTTCAGAAGACATTGTAGAGGTGGGATCTTGTTTGCTCGAACCTAGTGTGGATTGTCTTTCACAATGTAAATGTGTTTCTATGTGGGCAAGTCGAGCATCCAGGTTGATTAAACAAGAGCGCAAATCCTTTTGGAACCGTTGGATGTTGTTGAGGTGAACAATGGTTTAATTGCGATCTTCCTACTTCTCATGAATGACACGACCCATCATAGTCTTCATATGTTAGTAAACTATTATTGGAGTGCAACTATTGATGCTTGTGACCCTTAGTGTGTCCAAGGTATGGAATATAGTCTGAAACATCCAGGATTTTTGAATCGGAATGAGCATTCTTATTGCAAACCGCTTGAGCCTTACGTATACAGATTTCATCTTGAACTTTTGGGGGGTAGATGAGTGAAAGAGATACACTATAGACTGATCTTGACTAGGCTCGAGAGTTGCTAGTGGGGCCACGACCACCAATGACATGCTGTGAGCGCATATGTTTCCCTGTCACGGTGATGAGGAGAAGAAGGGACACAACGAGAGTATACATATGAGACAAGAGAAGAATGAGATTGGAGGATGAGGGAAAACTAACATAGAGCGAGTAGGGTTAAGAATTTCAAAACATGGGGTGGAGAATAGAGTCACAACCAAGTGGAGTGTAGAGAGGCATAGAAACCAAAACCGTAAAGCAAAGAACCCTCCTGAGAGAAAGAGAGGACAAGAACCCTCCACATAAGATGCAACAAGTCGCATCCACTAACCAGAGAATCAAAACTAGCCACCTGAACCAGATAATAAGAAGTACAATGTTGAAACTAAAACACAACTTGGAAAGGTAGTAAGGCAGAAAATTTACCAATGAGCTTGGAAGAGACAAATTCCAGTTGAACTTAGAAGAAACCTAAAGCACGTTATCACACATTTTGAAGGTAAAAAACATCTATGTTCTCCCCAAGGGAGAATTGAGAGTTACAAAGTGTTAAATCAACAAGAGAGGATCGAAAATGGAAGGCCAACCGAGGAGGCCCTGGACATTCCTCTACCTCCTTGTAGTGATTTCGGGTGCAAGGGAGAAAAAATCCCCCTAGAGAACTGAAGATAGAACATAGTGTCCAGACAACTATAGCATGCCATAAGCTAAACCAGGGACACAAAATGGGAGCAAAAGCTCCAAGTTTTTTTCCCTTTGTGGTTCATGGTCTTTGGATTACCTCCTGTTAGCTCAAAAACTGAGCCTAACCCTGAGAGTGTCAAGAGAATTGAACCCATGACCTCTCAATAACAAAGTTGCTTAATGACAAGAGTTCGACCAATTGAGCTAACCCTCGAGACTAATGAAGGCTCCATGTTTAATGCTTTGAGGTGTTATTATTCTTAATCTTGTGTGAATGCATGGGGTTGGTTAGTCACGACACCTCCCCTATTCAACACACTAAGTGACCAACCTCCCCCTTTAACACACATTCAACATCTCGTCAGAGATAATAATAATTAACCCTTAATAATAATTAACCCTTATAAACAAAGAATTAAAAAATATATATATAAATAATAATAATTATTATAAAATAAATTTTAATATAAAAATAAATATATAGGAGAAAAATATTTTTTTTCTATTAATTAGCAATCCTGAAATATTTTACATATAAAAACATTAACCAGAAGTGTTTGAGTACCATTTTTTGGAAAATTTTCTTGTTTATTTTCCATTTAATTTATATGGAGTTCATTAAAATCACGAATTTCATAAATGAACTTTTCACAATAAAAATGTCCCACAAAGTTTTGAAAATACTGATATGAAAAAATACCCCAATTTTTTTGAAAATGCTAAATACATATATCCTCACAAACACAAACACAAACACAACCTTTTCGGCCTTTCCAGAATTCCACCCAACAACCCACGGAAATGCAAAACAAATTAACTCGCACGGACTACTACAAAACATGAACTGTTCTTAAAAACTACACCTCAACATCCAACACGTTTAATACACTATAACCAGCTACTTATTAATCGCCTGGAAATAACTAGTTTTTGCGATTAATGTAAATTACGCATATTCTATAATCCTGTTCTACAAATTATCTGTTGCTGTTACTTATTAATCTTATGCAAAATAACAGTGACAGGTTTCTACTGAAGACATTGCACAATGTCACAGACTTCCGATGTTATAACCAGAAAATCTGTCACTAAAATATTCCCGTCGCACAGGTGCATAAATTTCCCATTAAACCATTCAGATTCAATTGATTCGTACTCCCCGAACTCTGCCACATTTTCCCTCTGTCGGCTTCAACAACAGACATGGTATCATCGATATCCCCGCATACAAAAACCCACCACGAATCTCTGTTGGATATCTCAGAAGAACCTGCTCATTCTTCTTCCGTTTTCAGAGGTTTGAGGCTCTTCCCACCCTCCATCAAATTCATTATCTGGAACGAGTTCTGCGAGAGATTTTCCTTCTATGGCCTTAAGGCAATCCTCGCCTTATTCCTCTCAGAGCGCCTCGGTCTCTCTCAAGTTCGATCAACAGAGATGTTTCATCTCTTCACAATGGCGTGCTATGCAAGTCCAATGCTGGGAGCAGTGATCAGCGACTCCCTCTTGGTAAACCATCAGAACCAATCTTCTGTAGCGCTCATATTGAAATTGATAAATAGATTAACATGCAAGCCTGTATGTTCTGTTTTTTATCTGACAGGGAAAATTTAGAACAATATTGTATCTATCTCTTCTCTATGCAGTGGGGAACTGGGTGATGTCCATGGCTGCAATACCAGATCCCAATCCTGTAACTCACAAAGCTTCGAGCTATTCGATGTGGAGCACTGCCATGGCTCTTTTATTCATAGCAATTGGCACTGGAGGCATTAAACCCTGTGTCTCAGCTTTTGGAGGAGACCAAATAGAATTCTCTATGCTAGATGGTCAAACCAAAGAAAGGCTTCAGAGGATATTTTTCTCTGCGTTTTACTTTGCAATTAGTGTGGGTGCCTTCCTGTCGATCCTCCTCACGCCACTGTTGAGGGCCAATGTGTCGTATGCAGCCGCTTTTGGAATACCTGCTCTTCTCATGGGTTTCGCTATAATCATATTCTGGTCTGGCCGGGGAGACTATGTGGACAGACGGGCTGTGGGGTGTTTCTTTTCTAGTTTTATTAAAGTCATAATTAGTGCTGTAAGGCCGAGGAAGAAAGAATCTGGTTATGTAAATTGTGAACAAGTTAATTGTACAGAAGCATCGAGCAGTGCTGCTCATTGGCTTGATGCTGCTAAGCTAAGCTGCAGTGCAGAAGAAGTTGAAGATGTAAAGACTATTATTAGAATATGTGTTTTCCTCCTTCCCGCTCCTCTATTTTGGTGCCTGTCTAATCAGAAGGCCTCAACATGGGTATTTCAAGCGAAACAGATGAATGGACATGTGTCCTGGCTCGGAAATGTTGTGATTAGGCCTGATCAGATGCAGGTAAATATCTATTCACAAGGCATAGTAACAAAAACGCCAAGGTTTTGCTTGCCTGTGTTTTTTTTTTTGAGGGTATTACTAGAACGAACCAAAATTGACCATGCCAGTTTATTTTTCTGTTCTTCAAACTAAGCTAGAGTTAAAAGCAGTTGGGATAATTAATTGCTTTTCTTTCACAATGATTTCAGTTTTTTTCTAGCATGCAAGGATAGCTTCATAGAGAGGAGAAACAATCACAGTTTATAAAATTAAAATAAAGCATATTTTCACTTTGTCTGAATATGATCTGGTCAAATCCTAGCCAGAAGTAGAGCTCTTGTACTCCCTCCATCTGATTAATAAATAGAATGGAGGTTTTGAATTTTCTTACCCCATTTTCAAGAAAAAAGTTCTTCTTTCTTATATACTTGATAAAGTAGCACTATCTCTCTGGCATGCTTTTAGAAGGAAAAGTTCCCTTTACCCAGCCTCGCGAGACCACACTGGAAGGATCCACGACCAATTTGCTTGTAAAATATAAAGAATTACAGTAACATATGGCTAATTTGACTTTAAAATATATACAACTAGGGTAACATGGTCAGATTTTGTTTTATTGGCAGGCTCTTGATCCACTCCTCGTCCTCATTTTCATTCCCCTTTTGGACCAAGTAATTTATCCTTTCTTAGAGAAGCATGGAGTTGCTATGAAAGCAATAAGAAGGTTGATTTTGGGCATGCTACTATGTTCCGTTGCTTTTCTCACATCAGGGCTGCTCCAGTTAGCAATTGCTAAGAGAATTACCTCAGGATCCATCGCATCTTATATTAACACTGTCTCAGATTCCAAGCCTGAAAATAAGGATCATATGGGATTGTTCAACTTAGCTTACCCAAATGAAAAGGAAGAACAAATATCAATTCTCTGGCAGGTACCTCAGTATGTATTACTGACAGCAGCAGAAGTAATATTCAGTGTCACTGGATTGGAATTTTCCTATTCACAGGCCCCTGTTTCTATGAAGTCAGTTGTTCAAGCAATCTGGCATCTGACATCTGCTGAAGGTTTCTCTTCTTTCTTTTTTTTACCTAATAAATTTATATCATAAGTCAAGCTGTTGTAATTATTGAATATTCAATATTGAGTCCAATGCTGATTATATTCTGGTGTCGACAGGTGATTTGATCACCATTTTAGTTGTGGGTATCATTGGGAACCAGCTATCAACAGCAAATAGATCGTTTTTATTTGCAGCAGGAGGCATTGTTGGTCTGGTGTTCATGATATGGCTAGGTGCTTGTTTCAAAGATGCAGATAATCCCATCGTTGAAAAAGACAGCGGGACTGTTAATTCAGAAGTTGAGTCCAGCATCATGTGAAATGGAAAACCGGCTAGCTTGTCGAACAGGGCAATAAAACTAGATTTCTTTCAAACACACTGGTTATGTACATTATCGCTGACCTGTTAGAGGCTGTTCAAACTTTGCAAGGATTGTCTAGAAATTATGTAAATATATGCCGTTGTCATTGCACCAAAAGAAGCCGAGTGCTTATAGCCCTGCCTATGTGGGAAATCCTCATTACTTTCTTCCTGTGTAACAATAAAACAAACTGTGACATAACATAAGAAAAGGCCGAATATATATTTATACGTAGACATTAGCATGGATCGGTATCAACTTCTGATCTGTTTTTTTTAATCTTCTTTGCCTTTAGCAAATTTATCATCAAGATGGATTTATGCTAGTGAGTTTATTTATAAGGGAAGATGTCTTTTCATGTAAACTAACAGAGTAAACAAGATATTGTTTTTCAAAAGAGAGGACATATTTAGAATTACTTTCCGTAACTCTGGCTGAATGCAAACACCTTACAGGTCAAGTAATTCGAGTCTCTTTCCAATCTACATTCTTTTATGCATTTCCTTTGCCCCAAGACAGTTACAATAGGATTCCTCGAGTTACAGACATTTCATATAACTTAACCCGAACTCAGCCCATTCAAAATAGAAAATAAATAAAGGAGAGGGTCAGCACATAAAGCAGAAAGAAGTAAGGAATGCAAACTGTCACCTATCTTCTTGTTTATTGTAATTGTTATTTTGTTGTGAAATTGTTTTAATTCTCACCACTAAAATTGCAGGTGTTCTCATCTTCAACTCTGTTTTTATACTAATCAAAGTAAGTTTGTTTTTCAGTAGGCATTTTTCACTGATATTTGGTTTGTAGTGATGAAACAAAACAGTTATGTGCAAGTACAATAATCACAATGTTCAAGGATCAAACAGGAGCACCACTCTTGACAGAATAACAAAGAACAAAATACACAACCATGCAGGAAGGGAAACTTTAGTAAATAAAGCTATTGTTGCTAAGTTTGAATCATTAATTTTATTTTTTTTAAGGAAAAAAATGTGTGTAATTTGATACTCTAGAAGAAATCAAAATATACGAAGCAAGATGTTTATCCAACATTCCAGAAAACAAGTGTCTCTACTTGTACAACACATTAAGCTAAGCTCCAAAACTGCCCTAGAAAATCTGTTATCACAGTCATCCTGGTCTTTTGGCTTAAAATGCCCAACCTAAATACATCAAACAAGACTATGAAGTTCTGACAACAGCATCAGAGAAGTTCACAACTACTTCATCCTAACAGGGATTTCTTCCTCCGTTTTGCAAGTACTCAATGAAGAGACATAACATCTTCTAGGAAAGGATCTCTCTCACCATTTCAGTGAAAACCTACATACTTTCCCGAAGTAGAAATGCTTCTTTGGAAAGTGTCTCCCCTTCCATTTAGTTCTCTGCAAACAAGTAGTAAAGAAATATATTCCAACTTGTTTTTACCTCTCTAATTTAGTCCATGATCGGGATAAGAGGTAAGTTTTTCAGCTTATTTATTCCCTGTGCCCAATCAATAATGAGCTTTTCATATTCCTTGATATGAAAAGTGGTTATGGCTTTGTCAAATGCAATTTCCAGCATCAACCACAAGGCAAACAATTCTGCCCTGTTATTTGTACCTTGTCCAATCGCTAACTTAAAAGAGATAAAGTGATTTTTTTAAGAAAGAGTATGCCTCCTGGTCCACAAGGTCTGGGGTCCTTTTGGCTTTCTTCATCCAAGTATCCCAATGCCTTTTGATTTGTCTATATCTTGAAAGCTGTGATTTTTTTAAGAAAGAGTATGCCTCCTGGTCCACAAGGTCTGGGGTCCTTTTGGCTTTCTTCATCCAAGTATCCCCATGCCTTTTGATTTGTCTATATCTGGAAAGCTATAATTTCAGAAGTCTTTATCAGCTTTCCAGTTTCCTTTATAGGCAATATAACTTGATGACTGACCTGACCTGTAATATTATGATCTCTTTGCCTTGGAATGTCCTTTAATTTCTTGTAAACCATAGTGCCCAGATACTAGTACAAAAGAATCCTTGTGATCCGAAACTGTTTTGTCCTCACACAAACTTTTAAAACAATCAGAAATAAATATTCCATCCCATTTTCCTTATTCATCTAGTTAAGAGCATCATACCAAACATCTTAGTGTAAAGGTGGTGCACAAATATGAGATCCATAGATTCGTCATTATTTTTGCAAAAAATATGTCTACCAAGACCGTGCACAATGCTTTTCTTCCAATTAACCCATGTGAGTACTTTGTTGGATAAGGTTAACCATAGAGATATCTGGGTTTTTACAAGATTGTTCAACTGCTAGATTGACTTCCACTACCACTTATCTCCTCCTTCATTATCTTCTATTCTAACCTTGTAGACTAGCATTACTATGTAAATTCCACGAGTTTTATACTTTGACCATATTATTTCATCTTCCTTATCCTTGACTTTAAAAATGTCATATTTAAAGATAAATATGTAATGTTGTCCTTTTTTTGTTATTTGTCCTTGGAGATCTAATTGAATGGTTCCAACATTGATTCCAAATGGAGCTAGACCTTGTGGTGTAGCTTTACCATGTAAACTCCAGAAGTTTTATTTTTCAACCATATTATTCCATCTTCTTCCTCCTTGAGTCTAAAAGTGTTGTTTTTAAGGCTAAATATGTATTGTTGTCATTCTTTTGAATCGTCATTGGAGATCTAATTGAATGGTTGATTTCTAAGAGTGATTCCAAATGGAGCTAGACCTAGTCTTAATTGCATTTGCTAAGTTATATATCCCCAAGTTGTAGAAGGTGTTTTTTAAGGGTTCAAAATGTTTGAAGTTACTTGGGAAACCCATCCACAAATCATTTCTTATTCTTTTTTTTAATCAATTTGTATTACCTTTGAACATCAACTTACGTCATTCTTTTCATAAGCACACAACATAGGGATACATTTTCTTCCTCCCTGGAATCAAATCCAAGGATTGTTTACTTCTTTCCTTTTTTCTTCCAGAGAACTATCCATCCCGAGGGGTTATCAGGAACAAATGTAGGTGAGACAATGATGGCATTCCCTTGAGATGCTTCCATAGTAGAATGCTCTAGCCTCTGGCATATTTGCTATTTCCGTGTCTCTATCTGAATGATCTGATTCGTGGGTATGTTTGTGCCCACTCATTGATGTTGCCAAAATCATGGTTGAATCTCTTTCCATATTGATCAAAGGATGAGCTTCCTCTGTTGAGGGTTGAGATGGCTCAACATGAGGCTATGTTGAGTTTGAAGGTGCAAATTTGGTAGTAGGTGACTATTATTTCTATGAGTTATCGTGCCCGTGATTCGTGGTGGTATTGGATCCTTTGGTTCTTTGTGGATCTTTCCATTCACTTTTATTTTTCTTAGCATTTGGGTGCGAATATGGACAAACACTCTGAAGGTGACTGGGTTGCTGACAAATTCTGCAGCGAAAAACAATGTTTTCATAATCCACCTTTTGTGAATAAACCCTACCTCTCTATTTGAGAAGGATCTTCTCTGACAATCCTTTACCGAGGTCCACTTTAACACATATGCGAAAAAATGAGAGGATTCCTCTAACATTCCTATCAAAGTCAATTTTGATGAAGTGACCTAATAAGTTTCCCACATATTTTAAGATATTTGGGTGTGTAAGATGGATGGTAAGATTGGGGAGCCTTACCCATATTGGAGTTGCTAGAGTTGACATAGAGAGAGGATTAAAATCCGGAAACCAAGGTTGAAAGGAGAGATTGGATCAGCCCCAAAACCAAGGTCCCTAATCAAAAACCTTATGTCGGTCCTCTAAATGGTTGAAGAGCACAACAAAAAATCCTTTTTAGAAAAATGTAACACAATATTCTGAGACCAATTCTAGTGTACCCACTCCTCAAGAGCAGATGTTGTAGGGCCAAAAACCATTGAAATGGAAAACAATTGCTTGTCATTCATAATCTGCAACTATGACTCTACTTATAACATTTTCCACTTCAAGAGAAGGGGTTTTCGTTGCCTGCTCCACCACAAATGTTGGTCCAAAGAGATCTTTAGGGCTTGGAGGTAGAGGTCCCAATTTCAAAATATCCTTAAAGGGTTTAGGTTGGGATGAGGAGGACACACCCCAGTATTTGGCTCCACCTATCACTCTTGATATCATATGAACCATGGCATCCTTGACTATGTCATGATTCACAGAGAAATTGTTGATCCTAAAGTTGTTGACCTCTATATATGAGCTTAAAACTGCCATATGGGATTCTTAGTGACTCTTGTATCCTAGTTGTGAGTGGGGAAACGAGATTTGTAGCTTTGACTTGTAGACAAAGGGAACCTCCTAAGATCGGTTTCACAAAAATTGTAAGGTTCGCTTGATCTAGGGTAAAACCCTCATCCTGAGAACAAAAAGAGCTTGGTCGAATGAGGGGACCTTGAGATCTGAGATTGCCTCAAGCTTGGTGAAGGGTCTCCAACTTTTGTAACTCAAACATCAAATCCTAGCCCTTTGTGACCCATGAGTGTCATGGGGTTACCGCTTTACCCAATCCAGGTCTTGCCTCTTCCACAATGTCCCCCATCCAACTTGCAGCAAGAATAGTGGATGCGAGATCCCTTGTATTGCGATAAAAACCCCTAACTATCGTCATTTCTGAAGGGAGCAGATGCCATCAAATATTACTGAATCCATGACCAATATTGCAACTTCCAAGTGGTGATGCACTAGAAAGCTGAATACTCAGAGTCTAGGTGGGGGGAAAAAGTGTAGGTCTTAGCCTGAAGGTCGGTGAAAGTCTCAATGAAAATTGCAGTTTGGATGGTCATGTGGAGGGAACTCGTGATTCAGGTACCCTTGAAGAGTTGAGCAATGCAGAACATGGCCCAATGGGCCATTATTCCAGCCATCTCAACATCGGCCAACTCAATCTCCATCCTCTGGAAGGTCACTTAAGGCCTTACCAAAACCTTCTATTTGTTTCTAGACATTGTTTTCTCAGTAAGAAGCACCATTGCTACGTAGAGATATGCTAAATCAAAAGACTTGAATCTACTTTACTCATCAACGG
>APFE030884283.1:0-19970 GCA_000404065.3 Pinus taeda | reverse complement strand
CTATTTTCTTCATTTTCCATTATTTTCCTTCAATTTCCTCCTCAAATGCAAAATGTGACCTTTCACCTCCCTTTTCTCCTAATTTCCATTATTTTCATAAATAGATGTGCCAAAATACCTTTTTGCCTCTTTAATGCCTTAGCCATTTCCTTTGCTAATTTCCTTAGCCATAAACAACCAAATGAACACCCCATAGGATGTCTTCCCCCCCATTTAGATTGGAATAGGTGTCCCATCATCTGTGGTATTTATATATTTTTACATGGAATTTTCAATAGGGCTGTTATAGAACCCTCCCCCTTGGGGGAACACTGTCCTTGGTGTTC
The DNA here is from genome assembly GCA_000404065.3 of Pinus taeda. Classification (NCBI taxonomy): domain Eukaryota; kingdom Viridiplantae; phylum Streptophyta; class Pinopsida; order Pinales; family Pinaceae; genus Pinus; species Pinus taeda. Next base: position 19,644 of record APFE030884283.1, on the reverse strand, counting down.
AATGACACCTATTACCAACATGACTATTGAAAACAAAAAATACTACCCATGGAGCTTTATAACACAGCTCATTGCAGTATTTACAATGAAAGATCTACTCAAAATCAAAACATCATGACAACATGACAACATACCGTATACTAGAGTTTTATACATAGTTCATTACGGTATTTACAATAACCACATATACACATATTCACATATGCACATTTTCTCAACCAAAAAATAAAATAATATGAATACGCAACAAGGGAATCTAGAGGCTCACACCTCTACCCTCAAAATAATACTAGTATCCACCTCCTTCCCAAGAAGTCCAGAATCTACTGCAAATTCAAATCTGCATCCAATGTTTAGCGTTATAATCCCACGCCACTTGTCCTCTCAGGGAACAGTTACCGGCTCATTGTTCTAGGGTGCACTCCAAATGTGCATCTGATTCCATATGGCAATGCTAATGACCAAAAAACTCCATCTATGACTATCCCTTCTCTGCTACACAGTCCCTCGGGAATCTGATCACCTCTTCTGTGCAGTCACTCACCTTCCAAGTTCCACTAGCACCCCCATCCCGGGCAGTCCATCCCTTGGCAAGGCTTCCTCACATCGGAAGATACACAAACCAAGGCATATACCCACCTCAACACATCATACCGGTCATAGAATGCTCATGGAAATCAATGAACACTATTGGGTACCAATGTCCCACAATGTCCCTGCTCCTGAATACTTTACCAGCATGTTGCTGCATGTTCCAATTTCTTTTGTTGTTGCTGCCAATTCTTATAGTCGATTTCAATCACCCAACTAGGAATTTCATATATTCCTATACCAAGCACATAACTTCCATTAGATTTAAAATAAATCAAAATAAATTCACATCATACCTCATTGGTAGCTCGTCAATAAGGTACATTTGCAATCTTGTTCACTTCCTGTCACAAGAAGTCAAACTAGCATACTTGACGAAATCAACATATATAAAGATATCACATCAGGTTAGCTCAAAACATAACCATCATAGATCAAAATCATAAATCACATGTAACCATCATAAGCCATAATGATAGGTCATAAATCAAAATCATAGATCATAAACCAAAATCATAATTCACATGTAATCATCATATACCAGAATCATAAGTCACATGCATAATAAAACTGAAATAAAATGTTGATACTTATCCTTTCATCAATCCTTAGCTTCTACCTTCGTGTTTATTCCATACGCACTTCAGCTTGATTTCTACACTCGATAAACACCTAGTGCCTTCTCCTCAACCATGTGCATAGACACATAGTGTGCATCACACACATACATCCACACCTTACACACAACACCATGCAATACATGCACCTACACCTAACATACACCTACACCAAGTGTATACAATACAATGCATCCATCTATACTCGATGTGAAATACCACCCAATACATGTACCTACACAGAGTACCACACAACGAGTATGCATGCTGCAATACCATGGCTACATGATGAACGTACATAATATCGCATACCCATAACACAACATGTATGACATGCACACAATACCACATGTGCACCAGTACCATATGTACAACATATACAGAATACCACCGGCAAAACGCACCACCTGCACAACGTGTGCACAACATCACATGTACATGGCACCACCTTCTCAACGTGTACACAACGCCACATGTACACTACACCACTATATAATGCGTTCAAAATACCACATGTACATAGTACCACACACACGACATGTATGCGACACCACATGTACACAGCACCATATGCATGATATGTACATAGCACCACATGCACACAATGCCACTTGTACAATGTGTACATAGCACCACACGCACACGTCACCACTTGTATAATCTTGCACACCACACCATATGTACATAGTACCAATGTTCCACATGCACGCAACACCACTTTTACATAGCACTGCATATCCAACATGTACATAGCATCATTTGTACACAACACTGTATATCCAACATGTGCATAGCACCATTTGCACAAAACACTGCATATTCATCATGCACACAGTACAATATTTACAAAATACTACATATCCAACATGTACATAGCACCATATGCACACTCGTCGCATATACGTAATGAAGACAATACAATATGTATACAACACCCCATATGCAATATTCACACAACCCTATTTGTACCATCATGTACATAACATTGCATAAATAACATGTACACGTGTTATGTATACACAACACCACAAGTTCACACATAATAGATGCAGCATGTACAACATCTACAACATATGCATAACAGTAGTACCACACATCCAAAACCATATTGTCCTTACCAAGAAACCTTGCTTCTAGTATCTCATCCATGCTTATCCTAGCATGTCACAGACCACACTACTCTTACCTCGCTGATGTATCCTTCAACATTACCTATCATAACATAAACATATGCATAACACAAGTATACAATATCAAATCATATCCACATGATAATGACCTCATATGTTTGTGGTGACTACTCTTCCCAATTGATTTCTCATGAACCAGGAATCTCTTCATGCCATTCATTTGCATAATAAATCATTCATCCACAGGAATGATCCTAACAACCCTGTCAAACAACGACATAGATACATACATACATGTATACATATATATATAAACTTCAACATAATCATGATCATAAAATAATTACCAGATAACATAACGTCTAGGTTAAGAGAACTTCCTTATTTATGCACAATCATTGGGAGAAATATTTCCCAACATATCCAAAGCATATGACACCACTTATCCATTTACTTTACTGTTTTTAGTTACATTTCTTATGTTTGCATTGCTACTGTCCATTTAGCACAATGGACCCAACTAGTCCAACCAATTGTCATAGTCTTACCTTTCGTTGTGCTTACTCATCTACAGAGCTTCATCTGGGTCTTATATCATCAGTTGGGTAGCACAAATATCTCCCGATTTCCATCAAATTTCCCCTTTCCCAACCAATTCCTAAGAATAAAAACATAAAAAAGGAAATGCAAGAAACAAACAAGAAGACCATAAAAACCAATAACAACATGACTCTGCAAACAAAGCGGTATGGCCATACACTAGACATAAGCAAAGCCACAAATCAAGCTCAACAATTCATAAAAGACCAAAAGCACAAGACTAAAAACAAAAACAATGACTCAATCACCATGGTTCCCAAGGAAAGCTCAATCCGAGCCTTCTTCAAGATTTCATGGCAACCTCTCTTGCCATGCAACTCCCTGCATCATGCTCACACATGTCAACCACATGTTCCAAATATCAGGACAATCATATCTATCAATTTGAAATCAACCTTTACCAAGACTAAACATAATGTCATAATCCACAGTCAACTCACAGTCATTAGGTATAATACTAAAACTATCACCTACTACACTCAAGTACCTATCAACTATCTTAACACATATGTATTAGTACCATCATCTTAAAACAAAATCATTTGAACACATACTCATATTAATCAATTCATCAATCGTTCAACCACTTACAAACATACCATGTTAATAAATCAATTAAACGACATAATAGGCACCAAACACTCAAATATCATATAGACAACATAACTAACTATGAAACACCAAGTATAATACATAAGCAAACTCATACCTTAGTGTACCTTAGGGGAGGCTATCTTGTCTGCATAATCAATCTAGTTAGCGAGATATAAATTTACAACACATTAGCTCAAGCACTTATAAGATCATGATATCCATAACTATATCTAACTAACATGTTCATATCGTAAACTCATACACATATGAAAGAAAGGTCAATCTAGATTAGTATGAGACCATATCATAATTGTGTCGGTTCATACCTAAATATCGCAACCATAACCATCTGCATAGGTCAAACCAGGTTGACACAATACATATAACATTAATATCTTCAAGACAATGAACATAACCATCATGCATATGACCAATCCAAATTATAACATCAATATCTCAATGAAATGATCCTAATCATCAAGTTAATAGCATATAAAAACAATAAGCTATATATCATGCTCATCAACAACATAAAACCAAATCATCAAGCTAACTGTCATATAACAATTAACAAGTTAACCTATAACATACTCATTAACAACATATAGCATAATTATCAGGTTATCTCATATAAAACAACAATAGCAATGCATACAACCACAAGCTACTATCATTCTTGACTATCTGACCCATGTGCATATAACCACACTAATCAACTAACATCTATCATGAATGTAACCATAACATCAAAAACATGTACATAAGACTAATATATATAACCCTAATGCATATAAAAATCCTTAACTTACATACCTGCATTTCAAACATACAATACATTTATGACGATATGCTCTTATCCCAAAGTCCAATGTCGCAACCTCATTATAATGATCTACATATCCTTTATCTTAGCCAACACATTAGCATCATAACAACCAATAGCATCATGATGACTTAAATTGCATACAATGACTTCACAAGGCATGTTTTACCTACTATACATGCATAATTATAACCAAGACCATACATGCATAAAAAATTCATATACACACATAAAAAATGAGTACAAAACCATATACACATCATTCTAGCTAGAGTCCAGTCATCAATGCATGACCATATCAAGTACACAAACCATGACCTCATGCACGACAACAATCATTACTCCATTGCACACATTGCCACATGTAACCAATAGTATGCATAAGCAATGTCAAATCAACTACACCTACACATAAACGCATGTAGTCGAACATAATCAATCAATTCTTGTAGTCAACCTACAAGACTGATACATGTAATCAAAATATTCAAAAATGTAACCTAACATACAAGGATGTAAGTAGGTATCATGAAATCAACATGTAAGTGACATATAATTCATACACAATCAGTTACATGTTCAAAAATCAATATGTCATGTCTATTAATTTGAAATCAACATTCACCAATACTAACAACCTATAAGCATACCCCCTTACTCTCCATGGTCCACACTAAGGTAGAAGGAGGAAGCTACTATAACGGCCCGATCTCCAATGTCCAATTATGGAAATGGGATCTCCAAAGCTCTACTAAATTTAACCACACTTTGAAAAGAAATTGATTTTTATTTCTCATACATTTTGTATGAGATTAAGTCAAAACGTTGCACTTATTCCACTTGTAACATAATAACTAAGAACATGCCACTTTTCTATTTCCTTACATGCAACTTTTCAAATTCCTTACATGCAACCTTTCAAATTCCCTACATGAAACTCTTCAAATTATTTGCATGCAAATATGCATAGATCAGCTACATCCATATTATCATACTACAATACTATTGCATTGAATATAACATTTTCTTCAAACAATTACCATACTTTACATTTTCTTCAAACAACTACTATATTATTACATTTGCATGTAAGCATTTCTTCAAACTCTTTACATGCAAACTAATATAGCAAAATATTTGCATACAAGTAAGAATATATCAACTACAGCAATACTATTACACATAAATACTATACCCAACCACAAACATCATACTCATTGGGGCATTTTATCAAACAATTTGTATGCAATTAATCATTGAACCATTTAAGCATTTCATCAAACACTTTGCATGCAAACTAATATAGTGAATGATTCAATGCATATATCTTAAACTATAGTAGTAGAAGTTATGGAAACTCAACCATATGACCAGTGGAATTATCCCTCACTATGGTTCAAGTTTTAGCTTTTGAGATTTCATAGATGAAAAGTTATAATAAAAATACCAACACAATCCTATTTGGTGCACAATTCTAAGAGTATCTAGAAAGTTTGACTTCCACTAGTTATATCTCCTACACTATAGTGAATAAATGTCTGAAATTTTTATCACAATATAAGTGAGATTTCCCCTCATTTTGGACAAAATTTCAGCACCTAAGAGTGCCCAGAATAAAAGTTATAACAAAAATTCCAACATGACCTGTTTGAGACCTGATTTTAGGAGCATTCAGAAGGCTCAACTCCATTTGCTCATATCTCCTAAAATATTGCGACCCAATATCTGAAATTTCTACCACATAATCATTGGTATTTTCCCTCAAGTTAGAAGATTTTTCAGCTTTTGAAAGCCTACATAAGAAAAGTTATTGCATAAATGCCAATGTGACCTGTTTATAGGTGCATTCAGGAAGGTCATCTTCCTTGGATCATAATTCCTAAAGTATTGTGAACCAATGTCTGAAACTTTTACCACATTATCAGTGGGATTTACCTTCAGTATGGAAAAATTTTATACTTCTAATATTCCACAGAATAAAAGTTATAACATATATGACAGAAAGGTCTAAAATTTAACCTTTGTTCTTCATTTTACCTATGATAGAGCCCATCCAGTCCAAGTGTTTGAACCATGCTTTTATACCTCTTGTAACACTCTTCGGGGTAAATGTGCATATAAAAAACATAATAGGAACATAAATACAATAAAAATATCAGCCATAAAAATCCATATATACATCATTACATTTTCACATGGAAATCAAGGGAATGAATTCTTTTCATTAATAATGCAATGAACCAACCGATGATGGGACTACCACATTCCACCTTACCATAGATTGGCTGAGCCAAGTCTCTCTTCAGCCAATCACCCTCATGCCATATTCCAAGCATGAATGTGGGACTCATAAAACACATCAAAAAACACCAATCAATGTGGATCCACCAGAGTTCTCCACCTGCACCGTGAGGAATTTGAGTGCCTCCTAGTCTCTTAGGCTTTACCGTGAATCTATAGTCTGATCTAGGGATCACTAGGCCCTACACCGAGACATACTCTCCAGGGTTTACTGTGCATTCCATATTGGAGTCACTAGGCCCAACGGAGGGAAAATACACCTCTTGGCTTTACCATATATCCCGCCATTCACTAGCAAGGATTCCTAGGCCCACCGAGCCACTCAATCTGGCTTTACCACAACCCACAGTCCGGTTCAAGGGTTACTAGGCCAATGGCTTCATGCATCCTCAGTCTGGCTCAAGGACCACTACCACCATGTGTTTGTTAATTCGGAGATCCACCCTACTCAGCTTCGAATCCAATCTGGCCATCCCCCCACAAAACGCATGAGAGAACCCATCTCATCAAAGCTATTAGGAAATGGCAAGGCTAGGCTCAAAATACTGTCACACCTAGAAAAACCCATGCCATGGTAGAAAAGAAACACATGCAATCCCATGAATGCCAAATCCAGCTAGGAAAATACGCATGCAATCCCATGCATGCCAAATCTAGTAAGGAAAATACACATGCAAGTTGATACCTGCAATATAGCCGCTTGATCCTGCCTTTCCCTACTTGAACCTTGCTTCCTCTTGCCTTATTTTCTTTTCTTGCTCCAATGCCAAAGTGCTCCAAGAAAACTCTAAGTGTCCAAAAGTATGTGAGAGAGAAAGAATAATTAGAGAGGTCCAACGCTAAACTGACCAAGTCTTGCCCACTGATCCTTAGAAGCCTTTTTAATAACGAGGCCTCGATTTTCTTCATTTTCCATTATTTTCCTTCAATTTGCTCCTCACATGCAAAATGTGACCTTTCACCTTCCTTTTCTCCTAGTTTCCATTATTTTCATAAATAAATGTGCCAAAATACCTTTTTGCCTCTTTAATGCCTTAGCCATTGCCTTTGCCAATTTCCTTAGCCATAAACAACCAAATGAACACCCCCTAGGATGTCCTCCCCACCATTCAACTTAGAATACGTGTCCCATCATCTGTGGTATTTATATATTTTTACATGGAATTTTCACCAGGGATGTTACAACACGCCTCGGGTGAGACTCCTTGCCCTCTGGGTAAGGTGAAAATGTCCTTGTTTTCCTAGACTACAATAGAGCCTTGTTGGCCCTTTGAGCCTAAACCCAAGGTCTCTTCCTATTGTCATTTTCATGAAAACAAATGGTTCTGTTGACGGGACTTGAAATCAAAGAGAGGGGTTTGGAATATGGTATCGAGGACTTTTAAGAAACAAATAAGAAACTGGTGGGACAACTAAGTAGATCAGTTTGTGTCGCAAAAAGCTATCCTTCGAAGCCAAACTATTGCTAAGGTGAATGATGAGATTTTGTATTCAGAAGCGAAAATCGATCAGTACTATATCTTCTAGTGTAAGTTCCCGGAGGAACTATATAATTGGCTATAGATACTGCAAGTGAAGGTTTGGATGAAGGGATGATATCCATGTCATCATGGTTGGAGCTCTGCTGATCTTTCAACACTCCAACACCTAGACACCGATCTAAAAAGAGCAATAGAATTTTCGGTGCAATAATTTTGGGTACTATGGAGGGATATGTGGTCGCATTTGCAGAAGAAAGTCATCAGTCCTTCTCGAAGGCCTTAATTCGGTGTTCAAATCAGATTGAGGGGAAAACTACTGAAGGAAATACCCATTTGGAATAAATTTCTGATGGTGGAGGAAAGTTTAATTTATTTCCAAGAAGCGAGTATGGAAACGTAAAATGCTAGTGATGGGGGAAGGATAAAAGGGGGAAAATTCTACTGAATGAGTGACTGGGATTTCGCTGAAGGATGGATTTAGAAGACTCACGAAGTGCTAGGGAAGTAAGAGCATAAAGGAGGGCGCTAATAGAAGAGAAGTGGCAGGAAAGGGCCATGCAAGCTATGAAGGTGCCTGCAGAGAGAACACACCAAGAAGGAGTGTTGTCGAAGGGTCCAGAAGGAAGAGATGAGATGACAGAGAACTCATAGAAAGGAATAGGGACAGATCATCCAGGTAGAAGCACATAAGGTGGTAGGAGTACTCCCTCCCCAGTTGTGGGGGAGGTGTCTAATGTAAGTGGTCACAATAATCCCAAGGAAGATATGGACAGTGATATGTGTGATTTGATGAGACAACTACTTGCAGAGGACAACACGCTAGATGTAATCAAGGATCTGACCCCCTGAAGCTCAAGCAGCATTCACCCCAACCTTCCCCTGGTACTTTACAACAATCCTAGTAAATTTGTTGCGAAGTTACGTAAGGAAACATAGATACATAACATGCATGTTAGATATAAAATATATTCTATTACCTTTAATAGTAGTGGGAATAACAATATTAGTAATCTAGGATTGCAAGGATCTCAACAACCAAGGACCTAAGGCTTTGTGCTTTTAGCACACACTCATGTCAGAATGGTAGGATCCTTTACCAGATACTCAAATTTGTTGGGACGAGAGAATGAGGATGTGGAGCAACACTAGTACCTCTGTGAAGCGATATGGAGAGCTCGCCAAATTCTAGACAACGTGAAGGTGATCGAATTCCAGACCACCCTTAGGGAGAGAGTTCTAAGATGGTTTATCAAATGGGTAGAGCTAAACCTGAATCCAATAATGGATGACATCAAGAAGAGATTTTTACAAGAATTTAAGCTTCGACAGACAGATCAACAAGGGTCGTGAAAGCTATAGGAGATAAAATAACGAGATGGAGAGACTGCATGGGAATTGATGTAGAGGTTCAATAACACAAATGGCAAGCTAAGTTACCCCATATATCCCAATCACTAAAGGGATTGTTTTATTAAGGCACTCCTATCCCTTACCTGGACGCCCTTAACACTACAAAAGATTGAGACCCTACAATATGCTCTGGAATAGGTAACTCGCATTGAGGCAATGACAGGGTACCCACATCGGGGGGTGCAGGGTCACAAAATCCGTCAATCATGGTACTCTAGCACTAGATAGGTAGCTTAACAGAGAGATTGAAATAATTACAACCAGTCTGCCCAAGTGCACCCATTTCTTGGTCAAAGGTCACACTGCCACTGAATTCCTGAGGATAAGAGGCACGAATCCTACATCAGAGCCCGCCGGACAATCGGGGGCTCCGCCTACGACCGGTGTTGTAGCGATAGGATCACAAGGGGAATTCCTAGGCTAAAACAAACCTGTGTACTGTGAGGTTTGTAGGAGCTATGGACACTCACCTCGATTGTGCCTGATATTACAAAAATATTTGACTATACCGAACAATACCTATTGTGAGTTATGTGCATCCATGACTCACCACGTCGAGTAGTGTCGAGCATTGGATGCTCTGGCAGAGAGGGTAGATCAGTAAATGTTCAAAATCAATGAGACCACTCGAGGAGGGTGAGGAACGGGAGGAGGAACGACAGGAGAAAGAATAGGGGGTAGGCACCTCTATGATGCCACAACTATGACCAGGAGGGACATGTCACCAAAGATTATCCTCTTCGAAGAATACCTTGGTGTTATCAATGACAGGTCAATGCACACACAATAGATGGCTGCCCTGAGTTGATCACAAGATGGGAAGAGCAAACCAAGAAAAGGAGAGCTAAATTGATCAATGCAAAACCGAGAGCTACTAGAATAATCCCTCTATCTGACATAAATATAGTAACTAGAGGAGGAAAGAATATAACGACTGATCAAGGTGCACCAAACAAACCACCGATTGTTCGAGTAGTTTCCCCAAAACAATCTTATGATCCTGGACAATAGAAATGATACTATCAGGAGGTAGAAAAAATGTTTGAATATTTGGTGGAACCCCAGAAGGACAAGATACCAAATTTAGAAAATCCCACTGTGTCTGGCCCAATTAAAGAATGGTTCAAAATATTCTTGCACATTGTCAATACCAATCATATGTTAGGAGAGCTACGTAGGAGTATGAAATTAGTTCTACCGGAAGAAGAAATGGGGGGAGAAGGAATCTCAACAAATCTTCTAGAGAAGCACACGAGGAGAATCCGAAGAAACAATAAAATAACAGGCGGGGAGTTCTGAATTGACACACAAGTGGTAGGGCTCCAAATCAAAGACACAACATTGGACCTGGCTTCAAACGTCAACATTTTTCCCAAGAAAACATGGGAGGCAATGGAAAAACCACAATTGAATTATTCACAATACAATTGCAGATGGCCAACCAATATTACATTCTTCCCATTGGGAGGCTAGAAGAGGTGGAAGTAGATGTCACAAGGGTGAAAATGCGCATAGAATTTGAGGTAATAGACATAATGGGGGACAAAGATACTTACCTAGCATTGCTCAACATCGACTGGGCTTATGAGAATTATGTTGTCATTGATCTCAAGAAGAAGTTGATGATCTTTTAAGTAGACATGATGTGGTTAATACAATCGTTGGATCCATATCAAGGACCAAGATTCATGATACCAGTAGATGACTAGGATGAACCTAGGACACTAGACCAGCCATACCGATTGACAGCTGGGAGGAGGGAATATTACATCAATCCCATGATGGAGGGGTCAATCAACTAGAGTATACAAAGCTCAAAGGTGGGGTTCGAGGCTATGTGGAATGCATAATAGTAAGGAGGATATGAAGTCAATACAATACATTGTGCTACAATATGTCACATCAATTGGATTGGGAAAAAGGTAATTGATTATCCTACTTTTCATGGCATAGACTCAGTATATGTATATCTAAGTAAAGTTGATAGAAACATAAGGGAGAGCTACAAGGTACCGTTGCTGGAAATTGCACTGCAAGCAACCCCAAAATAGTGGTGGGGATCTCACCACAACACCATTCATGATTGGGACAAGGTCAAGCAAGCCATGAGAGAAAGATTCAAGCAGGAAGGGAACTAGCAGCGAGAAAGTGTAAAATAGAGGGGGGACTCTGATCCCCAATAACACCTGGAATGTTGCACAGATAGATGGAACAATGAATGGATCCCGAAGGAGATATGGGTACACATGTTTTTACAAACACTAGGTGCAATGTCGCAGGCTTCGTATATACAAGAAGAAATTCGAAGACAAATTGGGAACTGGTATACACTAGCTGAATAGTTCCGTAGCATTTTTTCATTCAAATATGGTGACAGATGGCTAACTGAGGCTCTGTATGCCATCAAATAGATACTCTTCACCTTAGAACAATTATGGGAAGGATGCATTAACGAAAAGTTCCTACAATAATTTTATGAGTCAAGGTACCCAGAGTCCATGGCTTGTGGAATGGTAAGCGCAGATCTAGAGGAGGATGATTTACAGGACTCAAGCACCTGACATTTAAAGAGACTGAAGGGGAAAGGGATATTTAGGGGGGCCCGGTAATAGATGCTCTCCACTTACTCCCAGTGAAACTCTGGATCCATAACATCGGGATAGAGGATAAGCCAAAGATGTCATCTATAGGGGAATACTAGGATGAGTACATGACTAAGGAATTTTTTATCAGCTATGCGAGTATGAATATTTATTCCCAGCTTCAGTCATGTAGTTAAAAGGAATCAATGGAGATATCGGTGAAATGAAAATTGTGTTAAAGCTGGACGCCAAGCCCGTGAAGCACAAACCATATAGGTTGAACCCAAGAGTAAAATAAAAGGGCAAGAAGGAGACATATAAAATGTTGGAGGAAAGACTCATCTTTCTGGTAGAAGAAGTAGAATGGATCAACCCAATAGTGATCCAGAACAAGAAGGATGCCACAAAGATAAGGGTCTATGTGGACTACCATAACCTCAACAACGCTTGTGTCCATGGCTCATTCCCCATGCCTTTTAGTGATGAGGTATTGGATAATGTTACAGGGAGGGGTATCGAGGAAATGTAAAGAACATGTAACAATTGCTCATCACACTCAATCCACTAGACTATCTAATACTGTCATCCCATTCATATCATCACAGGAGACTATCTAGTTGTTGATCATTCATTCAAAAATTTAAAGAGCCCATAAGGAACACAAAAATACAATATGGAACCCAAAATGCTTCTTTCATTAATTGGAATATAAAGAGCATGTGATAGAATACAAAAGGTTCAAGGCATGTTCATCAAATACATAGAGAATAATTTTCATAGAACATAACTGATAGGAATTAATATAAGCAGAGCCAAGGATAGCCCTAGGTCTTCTACAACTGATCTAGCTCTTGGGATCCTACCTTGGCTCACCCACTTCATCACCAACCCTTCCTCATGTTTTATCTTACCTTTTCTCCTTTGTTTTTCATTCCCATTGCTATTTCCGTTCGAATGACTCTACCCTTGACTGACTTCTATTTCCCCTGCTTGACTACCTCTCTCCTCTTCTACCACCTTTTCACAACTATCCATTCAACTCCCCGTTCCTATCCCTTTCCTTTAGATGTCAGCTCTGCAACCTGGACCATTGTCCCTACCACTTATTCTTGAAATTTCTTCCCGCCAACACTCAAAATTCAAAACCAAGGCCCCAATAGGCCCCGGCCATAGTCCTTTGACTGGTCCCCGTCTGAATCTATATCCAGTGTTGTCAGCTTTGTAGCTTCTCTTCTTGGGGTCTATGTCATCATTGGTTGTTGTTGTGTTGACTCCTCTTGCGACGCTACTACTTTTGCCACTTCTTGTGTTGGTCCTGTTGTTTCTGCTACGCTCTGGCCTTCTTTTCCAAATGAAGTCCCCAACTCAGGTACTGCGACAATTGTTTCCTAGCGGAAGCAGTTATAATATTTCAATGTCGTCTGCCAAATGCCTATGAGGGTTTCTGCTTGTTGGAGAAATTTTTCCACTGATGCGGAGTTTGGCTGCTCAAAAAGAGTGTTTTGCAGGCTGTTCCAATGTGCTCCAACATCATCACATACCTCCCTCCTGCTATGTTCTCCTAAATTTTTATTGCCACTTTCAGAGACTACATTCACCAGTTCTTGGAGGTATACATGGATGATTGGATAGTTTACAGCCTATTGAAGAAGCATGCCAGCTTACTTAGGGTAATGTTTGATTGGTGTAGACAACGACAAATCTCCCTAAAACTAAATCAGTGTATCTTTGCAGTTACATTTGGTACATTGCTGGGCCACATTGTTTGCAAGGATGGTGTTTGTGCGGACCACGTAAGGGTTGCGGAAATTGTGAATATGGATCCACCGGCCAATGTGAAGCAGTTTCAATCGACACTAGGCCACATAGGGTATTATCACTGATTCATCCTTAACTATGCATCCATAATCGTTCCCACGGAGAAGCTGCTCAGGAAGACAAAAACATTCAACTGGATGGAGACATGTCAAGCGACATTGAACATCCTCAAGGAAAAGTTGGTAACTATCTTAGTATAGCCGGACTGGAACAAGCAATTCCACGTACCTATTGATGCATCGGGCATTGCACTAGAGGCAGTGTTGGCGCAACCAGGGGAAGGGAACTTGGATCATCCAATCTACTTTGCAAGTAAGAAGTTGCCAATGATAAAAAAGAACTATACCACGACTGAGAGAGAAGCGCTAGCCATGGTATACTTCTTGCATTTGTTTTGACACTCTTTACTTGGAGCTCCATTCAAATTCTTTATAGAACATTCGACATTAAAATACTTGGTAAACAAGTCAGTTTTAGAGGGAATAGTCTACAGGTGGCTACTTTTGCTCCAGGAGTTTACATTCGAGGTTATCATTAAACCAGGCCAGTTGAATGTGGGACCGGATGACATCTCTAGACTAGAATTAGGGGAAAACAGGGGCTCCTTAGATGATAAACTACCAAATTCTGATTTATTCCACATAGAAGCAATTTCTGACTACTTGGAGGAAATTACAACTTTTGTAGCCATATGATAATGTCCAAAGGGACATACGACGATGCCGAAGAGACATATGGTGGTATGAGTAGCTGACTATTAGCTAATCATAGGAAATTTATATAAGCTAGTCCTAGATCAAGTCTTGTGGCGGTGTCTCCTCCAACATGAACAATAGGATGTCCTATGGGAGTGCCACTTTGGAGTTGCGGGAGGGCATGTTGGGGGAAAAGAAAAAGTGAGGAAGGTCTTGCAAGCAGGGTTATGGTGGCCTACACTCTATAAGGATGCCAAAGAATATGTAGAAGGCTATGATGTGTGTCAGAGAGTTGGAAAACTATCACATTGATGTGAATTACCACTACAACTGGTACATATAGTGCAAATCTTTGAGAATTGGGCGGTTGATTTTATCAGGCCGATCAATCCACCAACATGTCATTCTCACGCACAATATATCGTCACAACTATTGAATATCTCATGTGATGGGAAAAGGTGGCAATAGAGAAAGATTGTACATTAGACACAACCGCCAGGTTCATCTTTGAAAACATCATATTTAGGTTTGGATGCTCAAAACGCCTAACAAGTGACCGAGGGACTCAGTTTATAAATGCGACAGTTGCATCCCTACTGCAGAACTTCCTAGTCCAACATCATAAGAGAAACCCATACGCCCTCAGGCTAATGGGATGGTCGAAGCATTCAACATGGTACTAGAAAATGTTCTAATGAAGATGTTTTCAAGAAGTCAAGACGATTGGGATGAATGTGTACCGGCCACACTATGGGCGTATCGAATAACAGTCAAGTGCTCACACAAGAAAACACCATTCCATTTGGTATATGGATGGGAATCCATGGTACCCTTTGAATTTGTAGTATCGATCATCTTCATTTCCAAAGCTACAAAGTTGATAGATGATACATTGCTACAGAATTGGTTGGAGGAATTGATGGAGTTAGGTGAAGCCAGATTTCTAGCAGAATTCCACCAATTTGTCGAGCAAGCAAGGCATAAAGCATGGCATGATAGGCACATTAAGAGAAAAATTTTCATAGTTGGAGGACAAGTTTTATTATATGACATCAATTTTTAGAAGTTCTCAGGTAAGTTGTAGATGCATTGGATTGGTCCATTCATAGTCGCAGAAATCAGGGAGTTCGGAGCGGTGAAACTTGCGCAACTAGATGGAATATTGATACCAGGATGGGTGAATGGTGCATGCTTGAAGCCTTTCTACAAACACACACCTAATCTTCTAATTGATGAGGTCTCTAAAAAGGGCATGTAGGTAGGTTTAGAGTCAGTAGGAATAAGAAATTCAAGTAGTCAATCCATTTAAGTTTCGTTTTCTTTATTTTCCATACAATAATATCACATGTCAGTTTAGTTGCAGAACCTATGCCACCTCATTGCAATTAGTTGTGGTCAAGGAGGTCAGTCACACATTTTACATGTCTAATCCACCCAACTTAGAGTATTTTCTGTAATAATTAGGCAATAATACCCCTGTAAGGTAAATTTTTGTAGAATATTTTCTCATTATGGAAAGAGTTAACCAATAAAACCACCATCATGGTCACATTATTACCCATTTTCTCCACTTTGTACGTTTCCCGTCATGCGTCATCCAAGTTAGGTACATCTCAGCCAGAGGCCAGTTAACACGATCGAGTCTACATAGGGAAAGTTGTTGTAGTCATTAGTTAGTGAATCTAGTCAAAAACGTCATGTCGAAGATGATCTACTTAATTTGCATGGCTATGCAGGAATTTTTAGAAGTTCAAATTCAGGTGACAGAATTCTTCGAGTCTCGGTTCGAAACTCAGCAACGTTGCTCAGGGACTAGCTATTGGCCTCGTGTAACTGTTGTATATTAGCGATGAAAAACTTTGATGAGGATAATCTCAGTTCCAGAATACAAATTAGATGACCAAATTAAGGTTATATAATCACTGTATGGTAAATATTATAAGGCCACATTGGTAGACAACGATCTTTCATATAATTTTCAGTTTCCAGAGCTCAAATGATACGTATATACAGAGGAAGTGTCAAAGGGTTATGGCACAATGGTGACAAAGATCAAAGGAACATTTTGATCACTTCAATGGTTTACTTTGATCAACTTGAGGAGTCTGCCAATTTTCAGAACGTCTTTTGCTGCAATGCAATGTACTAAACTTCTCATGAGCAGGATGCATGGTGGCTCACTCTAGTTAGACAAGGAATATATGATTCATGTGAAAGACATTCAACACCTCACTGGAGTCTCAGCAACAGGAGATGTAGTCTCGACAATGTTCCAGACCGGATCAAAGCGAGCTAAGAAGGAGGGGGATAACGATTATTACACCAAGTATAACACCAAGCGTAGTGGCAAGGGTGCCAAAATAGATTTTATCAACAAGGACCACATCAAATTCTCTTGCTACATCATTTCAGGGAATGTAATGGGGCACTTCTCCAAAAATGAGTGCACGTTGGACACCATATCAGTTGCAGAGCACTATTATGAAGGATCTTCGCTCAACTGGTCGGCATTCCTACTGAATGAGTTATTTGAAGCTTGCAAAGTTCTATACAGAAGAAGGAATAATTTCATTTTGCAGGTATTTGATTATGAATTTTACGATGTGGAAATGGTTCCTACTAAGAGGGAGGAACCTTGCAGAGATCAAATATGAGCAGCCACTAGCACTCAGATACACACCATGGAGGACGTTCGGGGACCCCATCATTAAAGAGATCAACAAGGCATACTTTAAGGACTAGGACCAGAATATCCTAATGACCATAAGGGCAGTGGAAAGAATCCCAAAAAAATTCCTCAATAGCTACTTGCAGGAAATCTGGTTTGGGGTAACCCACGACCAAACTTATATCAGGCCACAATGTGTCCATCCGTAGTCTTTCAAATGAGGTTGCAGAGGTTCACATTATCATAAGGGGCATTCCACATAGAGGTCATATTGTGGCCAAGTTTTGCCTACGAAATTACAGATGGCCAGTTCAAATACTTGTTCGGGGGCATGCAACTACAACCATAGACAAGAGACATGGTAGGAAGTAGTAGGAAGAGGGGGATGGAGGAGGATTTACAAGCAATGGTCTGTCAAATGGAGCAACGGATAAGCTCCCTTAAGCAGACAATTTCTAGCTTCGTGAGTTCATGAGGTATGACTCCCCAGTCCGGTCTTTTTCAAGGGTTTAATTCATTTAAACTGATCATAACCACTCCCCTCATTGAGGCTATAACTCCTCGCAGTGCTCACAGTTGGACTGAGCCAACCATCCCCAAACCCAGGTAGCCCAAAGGTGTAAAGGCACCAACGACCAAGAAGAAAAAGATAATTTATGTTGTGATTATTGTTGACCTCACCGGGGATGGAATCCAGTTAGCATCGACCTCCCTAATTGTTAAATAACACCCACCATCCACCTCTATGGTTTCACCTAGGTCGTGGGATCCCTCCTCCCATACAACTTCCACCTCCACAACCCTGTCTGAGGAAATTCCTCCAGGCACCCACATAGCCATAGACAAAATGGAAGTCGAATCAGCTATCCATTCCACCCAGCTGCTAAACGGGGTTGAAGGCCATATTGTTGTTCAAACCTCTCTGGTATATCTATTTCTAGGAACGAGCCCACTCTCGGGCGATGAACCCAATCATTCTCCCTCCCACTCACTAGTTTCTTGAGACCACGCAGCCTGTAACTTCCCCCAAATGCCACTCATAAAAATCCATTATTAGTGGCCAGCCCCTAGAAAGAAACTTCCCTGACCCATCAACAATGCAACCAGAGAACCTTCAGCACTGGTCCTCCACACAACTGTTTGGATTTATCGAACAGACAGCTCAGAGGGTTGAACAGATCCACAATGACCTGGTCACCAAGTACAAGAAGCAGAAGCAATAAATCGTCGCTATCATGGCAGACCGAGATCATCTTCGATAGAATAATAAATAGTTGCAATCGCATGTCGACCAGGTGGTGTCAAAGATAAGAGCACTTTGGTCAACAATGGTTGATTTAGTAATTAAAGCACTTGAGGATTTTTCAACCATCACATTGGTCGACTATTGCGACCATATTCAAACAGCATGCACAAAACTTGTGGCCAACAACAAGGAGTTGAAGAAGAGTTTAGATACGGCCAGAGTAGTGTTGCCTGATATAAATAAAACCTGTATCGTAGAAATAGAGCATAAACTCAACACTGCCACTACCCTAAAATATTCGCTAACTGATACCCTGGCAGATGGGTATGTGCTGTTGGAGCAAGTCAATGATTGGTCAGGAATATTGGCCATGAAATATTAGTGAGTCTATCCACTTCGCCAACAACTCCAACAATGCATCGCTAACAGCAAGACCTATAGGCACAAAGGCCAACTGAAGAAAATTGATGACGAGATTGCCTCTCTCGAGGCCAAGGTGTAACAAATTGAGGAGGAATCCACCGTAACAAAGAAGAAAAATTGGGACCTAAGGCCCCGGGTCCATAAATAGGTTAGAGCACTATGGGAGGTATGTGACGATGTCGAAGAATAGTGTAACAACTTGAAAAATTCCCAACTCGAGCATCCGAACTCCACATCAGCGGCCAAATTTCTCCAACAAGTAGAAACCCTCATAGGCATCTGGAATATGAGATTGGAAGATTATAACCACTTCCACCAAGAAATGATTATCGCAGTACCTGAGTTGGGGCCTTCATTTGGAAAAGAAGGCTATAGCGTAGAAGAAACATCAGAACCAACACAATAAGGGGAAACAACATCATTTCTACAAGAGGAGGAATACATAGAACAACAACTAATGATGACAGAGACCCCGCCAGGAGTAGCTACAGAGCTGACAACACTGGAGATAGACTGACTCGGGGACGAGTAAAAGGACTATGGTCAGGGCTTGTTGGGGCCTTCGTTTTGAATTTTGATTGTTGGAGAGAAGAAAGGTCAAGAACAGGTGGCAGGGACAATGGTCTGGGTTGCGGAGCTGATAGCCACAGGAAAGGGACAGGAA
>APFE030884274.1:0-40570 GCA_000404065.3 Pinus taeda | reverse complement strand
ACTATTGTGCCCCATAGAAGCCCACTATTATTATTATTGTGCCCTTACATTATTATTGTTATGTAGGCTCTGATTTTATAATGACCCCTTAGACTCCTATATATAGAAAGGAGGTCTTTTCATTTGTATCATCCAAGAATTGTTCATTTATGTAATGTAAAGGAGGTTGCCCCCTCGAAGAGGCTGAATTCTAAGGCGTTGATCTATCTTTTCTATCTTTTTCTTGAGATGGTTACATAATAAGGAAGGAGGCAGTGACAGCAGAGGTGTGGGTAGCGCGATATGCGACACAGATAGAAACTGAGCAGGAAAAGGCCACAACAGCAACAACAACATAGGAGGCAGTCGTGAAGGCGTGCAAGAGCCAAATTCACCTTCGCATTGGTAGGAAGCAGAGGAAGAAGAGGGAGGCGTGGACCCACAAACCATGTCAACAAAATTGAAGCACTAGCACCTAGCTGAGCGGACAGGGTCACGCAAGAAGGTCAAGGCATCAAAGTTGTCTATTGACCTGATCACCCTAACTGAGGGTGATCTACACGACATCGGTGAGATAGTGCATGATGACACCTCTAAGGCCCTCCAAAATTTCATGTAAGAGAACCAGATTGTGTTTGGTGCTCTCAAAACGCAGCTATAGGAGTTGCAGATGTGCGCCCCTCAGGCTGGTACCCTTTCAACCAGCCTTGCTGTCAGAACAATGACAACAAAACAGATGATGCGTGCTTGGGTGATGAATATTGTAGTGTTTCTAGAAAGGGCACTAGTGATAGCAAATGAGGCTGATGGGCCTAAAATTAACATGCTGAAGGGTCTCAGCATCAACCTTGCTGCACTCCTGCAGGACACCTTATATGTTTTGTAGGATGGGATAACTACGGAACTACAAACTAGGGAGAGTCGTGCACTGCAATTCATTAGTGAGCAGAAAATGAAAATGAAATAGTTAAGCTTGTAGCATGATGAAGTGGTGTTGCAGAATCGACAATTGGTATAGGTCATATATGAAGCTTGTCAAAATGTCCTAGAGATGGCCATCCGAGCAACCACTCTAGCAGAGGCATGCATCCACAGGTTAGAAACAGGGGTGCGTGGGGCACAAGAGGAAATGACAAAGGTTCAGTTGGATATAAACCTTCAGATCCCTGAGCTATGGTTAAAAGAAAATCCATCCAACCCTCCAAAATTTAGAGAACAGTGCGCTAGCACTATCACAGCGAAAATAGACGAAATTTGCAGTGTAGTGCGAGACTACACCAACATGTTGGAATAATGATTTGAGGTCCTCACAAATCTGTAGGAGGACCCTAACATCCAGTGCTTACAGACAGAGGCATGAGAAGTCCAACAATAGTATGGCAGCATCAAAGGAACTACGCAAATGGTGGCCCTCACCGAGAGGCTCGCTCCAATGCGACAAGCCAAAGCACTAAAAGAAAAGGTGGGCGTGACACGACACAAGGAAGCAGTCCTAAAGGTGCACATTCAAACTTGGATTGATGAGGCCTTCACCATCATAGCATAAATTGAAGGCAAGCTCTCACACATGCATGGGATGCACACACTGATGCAGAGGAGCACTTCCGACATAGTGGTCTCGGAACAATGCATGCAGCAGATCCAACAGGCAACAACTGAGTGCGTTTCTAACCTTGTCGTAGTTTGAGCACATTTGGAGGGACTCTGCACAAAGATCTCTGCACCGATAGAGTGAATCAAGGGCGAGTCACGATGTTTGTGTTGGGGGCTTGTTGGACATGGAATCCCCCCAAGGCAGGTTTTGGGGATTAAAGCCCAAGTTTTGACCGAATCTTTTTGTAAAAGCTCCGCAAATTGCAGGCGTGGGGCACAAAATTAGAATAGAGTCACAACATTGTTTGCCCTAGAGTTTGTAATGTAATTTCAGCTGGATAGAACTACCCATGGTCCACGAACCATGGGATTGTATAAATAGAGAAAGGCTCTACGTGTATAAGATAACTAATAGAGAGAATATAAGAAGAGAAGAAGTCTAAGTGATTGATTAGGAGAAGGCTCTACAGCTGAGTACATAGAGGCCTAGTAGTCAACAGCTAAGTGCGCGGACCCCTGCAGCTAAGTGCATGGGGCAGGTTGAGTCTATAATTGTTGGGAGAATTAATAAAGAGAATTTTTACTACTTTTTTGTGTATCTTTTCCTGGTTTAATGCATGATTGGATATAATTTTCAAGTATACTGTTTATTTACTACACAAACTTGTATGAATGTTGTTGTATAACTATTTATAACTTAAGACATTCAAGGAGGAAAAGGTAATTAACTAGTACTGGAGGATAAGTAAGATCTCGGGTAATAGCATAGAGCACGGTGCGGGAGCTCCATGGCCCTTGGTTAGGGTTGTGGGAAGGAAATCTATTAGGCTGCGACGAATGGGAAAGTGTGTGAAGAAACCTACGCACAGGAACAAACAATGGACTAGTCTAACCTCTCAAACATCTCAAGGGTGCGGAAACCTGGTTCTAGCACCCTCCCAAACTACTTCGGGTGAGATCTCGGTCTGCACTCTGCAAACTATTGCCAAAAGGGCCAGTACTAAATGGATTTGTTTGGCTACTTAACTTCGAACCTAGGTCAGGCTCCAACAAGCCAGCAAAACATCAGCTTGTTCAAGTTGGCTAAGATCCAGAGTCAACGAGATATCTTGCTATGCACTTTGGGAAAAATAACAATAGACAGTACAACCTCTACTGGCAAGGGAGAAAGTGTACCCTTGGATCTCTTTCAACTGTGCTCAATAAGCTCTGAATGGAAGAAGAAAACTCAAGTTTCCCTCCATTTCTGCTATCTTTTGAAATCTTCAACTACAATGTTCACAACTATTTGGTTGATTCCTGTGTGGCAGCCAATATCATGCTGCTCTCCATCACTAAAAGGATCAATGCACAGTGGAGCGAGACAAACACGTAAATCATCCAACTTGATTGAACATTAGTACCATTCATTAGTGAATTGCGAGAACATTATCATTTGACTATCCCATGATAGTCAAGTGCACCAATGTATCAACATATTGGGTGTGGACATCTCAAAAGCGTATGGTCTATTACTCAGTAGGGACTGGTCCAGTAAGGTGGATGGATAGTTTGCTACGGACTAGTCTCACATGTGGCTTCCACACAAGGGCAAGTGCAACCAAATCCCAATGGAATCCAAGAGGTACATGAAGCATAATATCACTCCCATCAATGGTGAAAATGAACCATTGGTTCTTGCAGAACTCATGTTTGGCAACTGTCTCCTTGAGACAACATTGGGGTGTTATCCTGCATAGCCAGCTCCAACCCCATCAGACACATAGTTGGTACTCCTTCCTTGCCCAACTGATGGTAATGAAAATTGTACAACACATTGTACCAATATTAGCAGTAGTAGCAGTGATAGTAGTAGCAGCAATACTAGCACATCATGCGGTCTGTGTATATATCAGTTGTGGACTTTGTAATTTGATGGATCAAAGACATCAGATGGCTCAGGATCTACATGTGTTCTAATCAAACCTTGCAACAAGAAACATTTGGTGTCATGCTACTTGGAGTTTGAGTGCATGAAAAATGTAGCAGAATATGAAGCACTCGTGTTGGGCTTGTAGAAGGCCATCAACCTCAAAGTGGTCATGCTTAAAGTGGTAGGTGATTTTGAGATAATGGTACGGCAGGTATGTGACACCTTTTAGTGTTTATCACCACATCTAAAAAACTACAAAGAAGTGGTATGGTGACTAATCTCAAAATTCCAGGCATTTATATCATTTTTGTGCCGCGTACGCATAATGTAGCTAACAGTGCACTAGAAAATGCAGCCTCAAGAATGTCACCAATTAGGGATAGATTTGCTATTGAAATTTTGTACAAAGAATCTATCCCGTAAAACGTAACTAACTTACGTGTGTTTAATGATGACCAATAGATACGACATTTTATGAACAATGCTGACATTTTCAAAGATGCAACAATAGACGATGACGAGCACGAGTTCTCTCTACAAATAGGATTTGATGACATGAAAAGCCACATTATCACAAAAGGTGTGGTATCACTCGAAAAGCTATATGACATGCAAGAGCAGTTCCAAGGTTCAAAGAACAATGAGATTGATAGTTCCACCATGAGGCATGAACTGATAAACCTAGGAACAGGAAAGGATCCAAATTTTGTTAATCTTGGCACATGTTGTACACAGCAAGAATGGCAAGCCTTCATCCACTTGTTCAAACAGTACTGAGATATGTTCACATGGACGTATGATGACTTGAAAACTTATGACACACGGATCATCCAACATATCATCCCAATCAAGGAAGGGATCAAGCCATATCAACAAAAGCTGAGAAAAGTATATCTGTCGCTTGAACCCTTCATACAGAAAGCTATTACTAAATTGTTGGATGCACGGATCATATATAAAGTTCATCATTCCACTTGGGTCTCCAACCTTGTGCCTATGTGAAAGAAATCCTGGGAAATCCACTTGTGTGTCGATTTCTGGAACATTAATCGCACCTCAGACAAAGATAACTACCCCGTGCTATCTATGAACCATATTTTGCAAACAGTATCTGCGGCAAAGATGTTATCTCTCCTTGATGGTGTTTCAGGATACAATTAGTTTCTAGTAGCATAACCTGATAGACTCAAAACTACTTTCCATACCAAGTGGGGTACGTTCTCATATAGACGAATGCAATTTGGGCTTGTAAACACAGGCATGACATTTTAGAACACTATGGACATCACCTTTCATGAACTCATTGGGTAGAGCGTGGTGGTATACCTTGATGATGTGACTGTATTCTCAAGAAGATGATAAGATGACATACGCCATCTTAAGAAAAATTTTGAGCCATGCTGAAGATACGGGATTTCCCTGAATCTCAAGAAGATTGTATTCTTTGTCGTAGAGGGGAAGCTCCTCAGACACATTGTTTCCAAGAGCGGGATCAACGTGGATCTGGACTGGGTCCAAGAAATCACATGGATTCCTCACCCAGTCAACAAGAAAGCTATACAATCCTTTTTGGGCAAGATAAACTTCCTTCGAAAGTTCATCTCGGATTATGCACAAATAGTTAATCCCATGCTAGACATGATTAAGAAAGACGTAGTGTACACTCGGGGAAAGAAATAAAAGCACACATTCGCAAATATTAAGCAAGCCATCACAGAAGCACTCGCACTATATAGGCCAGATTTCAAAAAAGATTTCTTTCTATACACCTTCGCTTCCGATAACTCACTAGCTGTAGTACTCACTCAGAAATACGAAGCTAATGATGAATGTCCCATCTCTTTCATGAGTGCACACATGCAAGGACCAGATCTTAACTACCCTGCCATTGACAAACATGCTTATGTAGTTTACAAGGTGGTGAAACACTTTAGGCCCTATTTGCTGAACAACCACTACATAATCTTCGTTCCCCACGCAGTAGTTCATACATTGCTAGTACAACAAGAGCTGGGAGAATGACGTGCAAACTAGATGACAGGTTTGCAAGAATATGATATTCAAGTCAAGCCAGTGCACACAATCAATGGACATGAACTCTGTAGACTTGTAGCTGAAGCAGTACATGCTCTGGAGAAGGAAGAAGATCTCCTCAGTTGGGAGTAAGAGATTGAAATGTATGAAATAAGGTGAGAAGACCCCACAAAAAATGAAAACTCTTGGTACCTATATGTACATCAATACCTTGAGAATAGCATCGTACCCTATCACTTTTCTATTAGACAGAATAGTGCATTGTGCCTAACAGCCTTAGCATATTAGTGGGTGCACGGAGTCCTTTTCAAAAAGCACAGTAATGGAGTTTTTCCCAGGTGCTTGGAGGCACATGAATTAGAGAAGGTACTTCAAGATCTGCATAATAGACCTGTCAAGAGTCACTATGCGGGAAATACCACAACACACAAGGTTATGTGAGCCAGTTTTTACTGGCCCACATTATTCAAGGATGTGCATGCCTATGCCTACAAATTCTCGGTCTACCAGTGATGCGCCGGTAGAACACATAGATCAATAGCCCCACTCCACTGTATTGCAGTGACTAAACCATTCCAACAGTGGGGCCTGGACATTATTGGGGAAATTTTCCCTCATTCATCAGTTAAACATCTCTATATCCTAACAACAATTGATTACTTCACACGGTGGATAAAGGCAGTTCCACTCAATAAAGTGAACAACCAAGAGATCACCTACTTCCTCCAGCAGAATATCATCTCACACTTCAGCATTCTAGTATCACTTGTTTTTTATAATGCAACTTATTTTTCAGCTTCGAAACTCTATGCCTTTGCATTACACTATGGTATTTTGTTAAAGCATTCATCGAATTACTATCAGCAAAGAAATAGTATAGCAAAGTCTACAAATAAGAACCTCATTTGTATAATCAAGAAGACCATTTTCTCTGAACAGTGTAACTGACATACTGCCCTCACGAATGCACTATGGGCTGACCATGTAACACCTAAGCCCTCTCTAAACACCTCACCAAACTTCCTGTTCTATGGTAAAGAAGCCATCCTCTTGGAAAATATCTACTTGCTTTCCCAAGAATCCCAAGGCAAGCCTTTGCCAATTAGTTTGGCGTAGGATGGATGCCCTCCATAAGCTCAAGGAAAAAACGATGAAAGAAAAATAAAAATTCATACTCCACTAGAACCGTATCAAGATTTGGTTCGATAAGAAGTCTTCAGGGAAAGCTAGGTTCAATGTGGATGACTTAGTTCTAAAATGGGATAAACCCCATGAAGAAAAAGGAAAACATATGAAGTTCTAGTCCCTGTGGATTTTCCTGTACACAGTTCATGAGAAGCTTGGACCATACACGTATCATTTGCGATCACTCAACAAGAGGATTGAAAACCTTCACGTCAAAAACCAAGATCTCAAGCATTATTTCCAAAAGGCTAGGTCATGCTCATGCCATGTACATAGTCTGCTTGCTACCTTTTGTTTTCATTCAGTTCATTTTGCTTGTTGCCTTTGCTTTCACTTTGTTTGATTCTACTTACTAATTTTGTTCATGTTCAATTGGTTTGATTGATATATTATTATTTTTGTTTCTAGAAATAAGTGCTTCCAACCACTACGTTCTTTATTTTGAATAGAGTATGTGGCTGAAATTTGAAGAGACTCATGACACTGCAACACTTGGCTAGTCTTGTGTCCATTTTCTCTCTGCCTGATGACTATACACACTCGGGTTCACTCCATGAGTTCATGCAATTCTTTACATTCGCCTTTCTTGTTTATTGCACTCAAGTCTGCATGTTTATGTCTAATTCATGCTTTGCGACCGTTAACAAGTTATTCTCAAAGTCTTTTCTTCATATTTGTTTGTTGTGTTCGCCATGAAATCATCTATCACACTCACACGCGGAGTCGCATTCACTATTGCGCAAGCGTCATCTTGATCATCAATGATCAATCATGAGTGTTTCTCTTGTCCCTTACGCCGTCAGTCGGTCATGTTAAACATGTGTGTGTGGGTGGTTTGGTCATTTCATCGTCAATTCATGTGAGTTTGTGTCTGTATGATCACCTATGCATATTTCGATTGTTCCCACACTTAGTCATTTTTGCTGAAGTTCTGATGACCAGAATCCTCACTAACAACCAAACCATCACCCTTCTTTCAACTCAATTGACTATCAACCAGAATAGCACAGAAGCCCCAAGCTATTTATTTCAAGTTGTGATGCCCACAAGAAATTCAATCATCTCTCATCCTAGCCACCCAAACAATTGACTGGCTGTTACTCTAAGAATTGCACAGTACTCATGAGCATGCCTCCCACTGCCCATCAATCAACTCAACTTAGAAATTACGTAGATATGATCAATAGGTTGGCCTCCTAGTCTTAATGTGATTTTCCCACCCAACAACTCCAAGCAGCAAACTACGTGTTCCCTCTAGGAATTGCGTAGTTTCTACTGCCAATGAACCCAATAGCCAACTGGCAGTTCCCTCTAGTAATTGTACAGATCTGGCTGCCAGTGACCCCAAGAGCCAACTACCAGTTCCCTCTGGGAATTGTACAGATCTAGTTTCTAGTTACCCCTATAGCCAACCGGCAGTTCCCTCTGGGAATTGTACAGATCTGGCTGCCAGTCTCCCAAGAAATTCCCTAGAAGAACTTTTCATTCCCTGCCTGTTGACCCTTACTATAGCCCAGCCCGTTCCTCTGGAAAATTGTGCAATTCCAACTGTCCAGCCCTGACTGACAGTTCATTTTGAAAAATGTGTAGAGCATGCCTGCTTTGCCTTCTAATAGCCTGGATTGTTCCTCCCAAAATGTGCACAATTTTGCCTCCTAGTTGAGCTAGACCTTGCAAAACTGTCACTATCTACTCACATCGACTTTCTCCATCCCTCAGTGACTCTTGCACAGTTTTCATTAGTAGTTACCTAGAGCCATAATCTCGCATCACAACCCTCCTGCCTCTCCCAATCACTTGCATTCGAATGGTCATGTGTTATGGTAGACTAGGAGGTTTTGGATTTGATGTTGTCTCCTCATGAGTGACTGTAGGTACAGGTACACCAACAAACATGTCAAGATGATGAACGGGATGAATGAAGGGACCATATGCAGATAGACAGGTTCACCAATGGACAAACGAATGAAGCATACGAAGTGGACGAGCTGATGAACATGCACCTTTGTGAAGATGTGATCCTGTCAAGCCTTCCACCATGAAAGCAAGGAACAACATGCTAAAGCTTCATCGAGAAAACCAAGGACCATTGAAGACTCTATTCACTTCACCATGCAAAGGTGAAGCTATGGTACACCATGAAGGCATCCATCACTCAACAACACTCTAACTCGACATGCACTCTAGTAGCAGCACAAATATACCAACATTGTAATGTCAAGTCATGTTTAGTCAAGTCATGAGTCATGTTGCCTACATGTCCACTATGGGCTTGTTGTCAACCAATGTGATGCAACGTGGAAGTCCAAGGGACCCACTTGTTGAACATAAGGTCATGTAAGTCAGAAATTCATGGAAGTCGAATGGTCATGAGGGTAGTCAAACAACCACAAGGGTCAGTTTCACCCTTGGCTATCAATACCCCCGTCATTTTTACATGAAAGGACTTTTCACCTCAACTCGTCCCACATAGCCAAGAGAGTCTGTAATCTTTTCTTTGAGGGGTAAGTAGTGGCTCGTACCATGTGAATCTATCCACCTAGACAGGTGGGTGCATGGACCATTTCATCCAATAATCTTGTTTGTTTATCGTATCTAGGGATTCCCAAACTGCATGCGCATCATCCTCCAACATTCGTGTTAGTACTCAAAAAAAAATTGGTGCGTACCCCACCACCTCATGGGCATAGCGCGTAGTACCCATTTCAAAGCTTTGAAATGTTGTTGTTCTGGCACTGCTCTTTCAAATCTATTCAAGAACTCATCCACCTTAATTAACCCATCATATAGAGGCAAATCTCTTACCTCCATCGATATGTAGTGAAATGATCCCGTCATCATGTTACAGTTCAACGTGGTTACGTCATTTAACTGATTCTTCCATCATTCTATCTCCTCATCAGAATCCGATGTGGAGGAGTTTTTGTGCTCCCATGAGATTCATGCATCTGCAGTTGGATTCACCCAGTCTTGTTCTCACGAGGTTACCTTGTAGATGCAGCCCAAATCGTCGTCGCTGTCGTAGTCACACATCGGTTCCGTGTAGCACATTCCTTCTACAAGATCCAAAGGTACGACTATGCACAGAGATTTTTTTTCAAAAATAATCTTGCACTTCTTCAGATTTATCACCCCATTCATGTCAATGGCCCAATCTATTCCTAACAATGTGGGGTAAGGATTGTTGTCATCAACAATCTCTATTACTTCGAAGTCTGCTAGTGTGCTTGCTCCTTCGATATCCACTAGGATTCCCTGCAATCTCCCCATAGGTAGGATATTTTGCTGGCTCGTCATTCGCAGTTGGATAGGAGACCATTGCATCATAGGCCTTCCCATGCATTCCCATGTTTGCTTAGGCAGAACATTTGTGACTGATCCTAGATCCAGAATCACTTGGTCCATCTCATATTCCCCAATCTACATGGTCAATCGCATCGCCCTTCCCATTCACTTCGTGTGCTTCTTAAGCTTCCGGAATACGTGCAGTTCTCCCGACGCGGTCCTAGCACATCTATTTATGAGTTCCTGTAGCCCCTTTACAACCTTGCTATCATGCAAAAACTTCATGCATGTTTCTAGGAACATTGTGAGCATCAAGGGGTCCATTCTGGCTTCGGTCCATCTTTTCTTCCTGAAGTGGAGGCATCAATGAAGCTCTTCTTGGCTTTGATGAAGGTTTCCTTAACGTGCTCGAAATCAAACTGTGGTTCTTTCATCAAAGCCTTGTAAACCCAAGTACTCTCTGCCAGCTGCTTGCCTTTTTCATCCCCCATCGTAATTCCACTTCAGAGCACAATATTCACATTAGGGTCTTCCTTGCATGGCTCATACCTCATCATTTGCAGGTTCTGATTCGGGGGAGGTTGGAGCACTCCTTTATCGCACAGTCGTACTATTAGTGTGGGACAATCCTCCATCTCATGATCAAACAATGTACAATACAAGCATGATGGTTGCTGTGGATTTGTATAATCATGGGCATAATGTCCTGACGCTCCACAATTGTAACATATTAGCTGTCTGCAACCTCTTCCAAGACCTCCTCCACCTCGGTCTCATCTGCACCCCTAAAGTTTGGCTTGTGCCATCCCTATGTTCTGGTCAAGGGGTCTCATTTTGGCCTGAACTCTATAGCTAGAAGTCTGATCCATCATCAGTTCATAACTTCTACAAGTGCGCTCATCATGTCCCACCGATCTATAGAAATTACATAACAACTACTATGAATTATGCGTGTACTTCTGCAATAAATGGTAGTTATATGTAGCATGCTTTCCTCCTATCTAACAAATCGTGCACCATAATGCAGGCATTGCACTTAGTCCTATTTGTGCCTCCAGTCTTAATGGCATTGGTCCTCCTCTTGAGAGGTAGTTTGTGAACACCGGCTAGTGATCCTTGTCATGTACTTGACCCTTGCACTTTATACACCATACTTTTTCACGCACTCCTAGGCAAGTCATCCTGTCTTGTTTCATACTCTGCATCTCAAGGCACATGTTTTTCAACTGCGCTTGGATCTTCTGAACCCCGAGGTTGGGATCCTATATCAGGATCTCATGCAATCCCATTGTGACCTCTAAGGCCTATGCCTGAGTTGTTAGCCCCTGTTGTGACAGTGTGCTCCTTAAATGCGACGTTAACGATGCTACAAAGCATTCACAGCGTTGTCCATTCATCAATAACATGTTAGCTTCATGAATTTTTCACTTTAGTCTCTAATCCAACTCGCAAGGGGTCTTTCCTGGTAGCATTGTGATCGCCACGAACCCAATGATCAACTATGCCTCTGACTTCGGCATGCTGAATTATTTGTTTAGTGCAGTTTGAATATCTATGATCCCCGCATTCAGCTTGTCATTTGAATACTTAATGTAATAGGTCAGCGTGTGATCATGCATTGCACTGACCAACGTCGCTTTCTTTATATTGTCATCTACTATAACTCCCTACGCTTCCCATACAACTTTTATCACGAACCAAAACTAGTCTTGATCTTCATTCCCTACTCCCTTGAATACTAGAAACTTTATCACGCTCGCCATATTGACTCACAGTGGTGGTGGAGGTCGTATGGGTGAAGATGGTGAAACTGGTGGCGGTGTGGGTGGGGGTGGTATGCGAGGAATCCTCTTCCTTATCAAATTGATCGCACTTCCTATTCAGACCTTCCCATGTTCTTCCCCATCCCCTCATGGAGGTGAAATCAAGGGGCTACTTTCTAGTTCTATTCTACCTTCGTTTCTATAGATTCTCCCACTTCGCATAGCCCCAAACATCAATTTATATGCATAACTTTCTTTTTACACAATATCATTTGAATCCAAGTGTTCAATGATTTAACGTACTTACCTCACGGTCCTTTGAGGAAGCGTCATTCTGCTTCGCTATATCTTACTGAAGTATCTACCGCAAAATCTGTGATGAATCCTCCTATAATTCGATTGAGCCGGTGATCAACAATGCGCACGAACTTATCCTCTGATGCTTCCAATCTGCACAGTAATTCTGGAGTCCACACAATAGGACTATCGAGCTTGCACCTTCCTTGGCTATCTGCTAGCTTCACGATCCACTCGTATAGCTCATTAAGGAAGGATTCGAAGAAAACTTCCTGCATCTATGTGTATAAGTAGTAGTCTAACCACTCTTTGTTTGATAGTTGTGAATTCCTATTCTCCTGTGTCGCGAACTCATGAATATTTCTTTCCAACCAATCTTCAATTCCTTTCTTTGTTGGATTCCAGTGATATGACATCAGACTTCTCTATCCAGATCCTAGTTCTGGAAACAGAAGCATTTGTTGTCTTATTGGAGCCTAACCTAGGATCAGAGTTAATTAGCCAAACAAATCCCTGTACTACTAGCCCTTTCAGCAACAGCCCGTAGAGCACAGACTGAGGTCTCACCTGAAGTAGTATGGGAAGGTGCTAGAACCAAGTTTCTACACCCTTGAGATGTCTAAGAGGTTGATTTGGTCCAACTACAAGTTCCTGCACATAGGTTGCTTCGCGCACTTCCCTGGACTTTGCACCTTGATAGACTCACCTTCGCATAGCCCTAACCAAGGGTTGTGGGACTTCCACAATGCTGGAGCAGCGCTATGCACTATTTCCCTAAATAACACCTGAGATATTACTTGCCTTCTTACACCAGTTAGTTATCTTCACATAAGTAGAAGCCTTGTGTTATATTTATTTATACAGTTCATGCATATAACTTCTCTCAGCAAATCAACAGTAAACCTGCAAACTATACCCAATAATACATAAAGTAGGAAAAGATACACAAAAAAATGGTAAACTTCTCTTTATTTATTCTTCCCACGGTTATAGACATGACCTGCCCTGTGCACTCAGCTGCGAACTACGAGGTCTCTATTCACACAGCTACAAAGCCTTCTCCTACTCTACGACCCAAGACACAATTTACAATTCGACTCAAGCTCTTAGACTCATCATGCTTCTTTCCTTGAGTTCACTATCTTCTACACTTAGAGCCTTGCTCTATCTATACAATCCCATGGTCCACAAACTATGGTTGGATCTTTCAAGCAGACATTACCTTTACAAAAGCAAGGGCAGACAACCCTGTGACTCTATTATGACTTCGCACTCCGCACCCATGAATCACAAAGCCTTTATAAAGGACTTGGTCCAAATTTGGGCTTTAAGCCCCAAAACATGCCTTGGGGGCATTCCATTCCCAACAAAAAGAAATCTCCCATCCTCTGGAAAAGTGAACGAGCAACTCTTGTGGTCTCGGGATCAAACTTGGGTTTAGGAGGCAAAGGGGAATGCAGCGAAGGAGGTAGAAGTGGAGATAGACCAACGGAATCAGAGTGGAGACATCATACTCGGAAGGAGAGGAAGAGTAGGAATAATATGAGGAGATGGCTGATCGAAATCTTGAATGGATGACTCAAAGACCATTAGCTCTCCCAGTTGTTCTGCATAAGATGACGAAGTGAGCGGAGAGAATGAACATGAAGTTTAACCTTGACAGTGTGGTGAAGGTGAAATACCACTTAGACAACTTCTACCTATAGCTCCAGACCCTTGAGGTATGTTATGACGATGTAGCATGTAGATTGCTTCCATGTACCTTGGACGGTCACACAACTACTTGGTATCACAACCTTCCACCTAACTCCATACAAAATTGGGGTTCTTTCTGTTGGGTGTGGGGTATGATTATTTAGAGGTCTTTGTTTCAGCCGGATGTACACCCCAGGAAGTTTGTACAACCCTCCATGTGAGGGGCTGTGGGGGAAACTTGTCCCCCCCACGGGGGTTCGGGGGGGACGATCCCCCCAGGCTGGGGGGCTCTGGGGGGTAGCAGTTCCCTGGTGGGGGTTTAAGGGGCAATGCCCCCAAATCTAAAAACAGATGTAAAATTTCCTTGTAAAAGTATAGTAATTTCTAGTCAATCTAGGTCATTCATTAGGTGGATGATCTGACAGTAGAACTTATGTTTAGTTTAGGTTTTTTTGCCCTAGAAGGCAACCCCTCTCTTTGTATGAGGGCATTGTATTGAGGATGTGTATTTTCCGTGCAAGAAACGGAGAGGCGAGACTGTGAGAGAAAACAAATGATATTACAGTGGATCTATTATAGGTTGTGTCTCTTCATTTTGGTGGATAATAAAAAGGAAGGACTGGCTGTTCGGGGTGGACGTAGCCCAAATTGGGTGAACCACGTATATCTATGTCTCTTTGGTTTTTATGCCTTTTCTATGTTTATATTTCTGCTATATTCTATGTGTTCCGTTGCTCTGTAATTTATAATTTTCTAACACTTTCAAACATCTATTCCTTGAGAAGTTTGCTGATGACAAGACCCTAGCTATGCTACACAAACAGTTGGGAAGCCTCAAGATGCAGGGAAAAAGAGTGAAAGATTTCAATGAGAGATTTACACGTATACTGAATAGGTTCCCAACAAACACTAAGCCTCATGACTCCATCACCACTGATTACTACATGTCCGCACTACCAACCAACATTCGCAGTTTGTCAAGTGAGCTATAGCACAACCACTATTGTAAAATTGTGAAGATGATATCATTGTTGAGAAATACCTGCGTGCAGTTGGAGTCGTCAAGGATGATCAATTGATGAAGGACTCCAAGGATGTGAGCAGGCAGTCCCAAGCAGTAGCGAGTAATGGTAAAGACAAGGAAGCAACTAACATTGAGACCCTCACTCATCTTATCAAGAGCTTTTCCACTGAAATGTCCAAAATCAAACAACGTGGATCAGACACATTTGCAAGAAGTCACCCGCCTAGGCAGACATAGGAAAGCATCACATCAAACCGTGGCCAATTCTTTCCAAAAACTATGCAGAAGCCTCTGTTCCAACTCGAACAATGTGCAGACCCTAAATTTTGTTCTTTCCACAAAGAACATCATCTTGAGAACTCTTGTCCAGGCTAGAAACAAGTCACAAATACTTTTTACAGTCATACACTCGGGATGGGAAGCAATATGCAGGAGTAACCAAAAGACACATACAATGATGAAGAGGTTGCACCTAATGAGCCATCAAGCTCTAAGCATGTGCTGAACACATATTAGTGCTCCCAAGCAATGGAAAAGACGAACAATGAGAAGAAGCCTTGAAAAAAACTGACCATTACAGTCTTAGAAGCAAAGGGGCTCCCCCCACACTTAGGGAGATGCAAAAAAAGGTTAGACTGCTAATAAGGAAAACCAACCCACTAGCTCCCTCAAAGAAACAAACACAAAGCAAGTCCGAGAAGCAGTGATGGAAAATATTATATCCATGAGCAGCAAGTTAAGAAACACTCCGCTAGAAAATACTAACATCCATTCCAACTTGGACACCTCGGTGAGTCAACCACCTCTGGAATACAACATTGTTGATGACATGAAGAAAACTCAAGTGAACATGTTGGGCATGGAATCCCCCTAGGGTAGGTTTTGCGGCTTAAACCCAAATTCTTTACTGAATCTTCTTGTAAAATCTTTGTGAATTGCGAGTGCAGGGCGCGAAATTATAATAGAGTCACAGGGTTGTTCGCTCTAGTTTTTCTAATGTAATGTCAGCTAGATTGACCTATCCATGGTCTACAGACCATGGGATTGTATAAAGAGTGCGAGGCTCTAAGTGTATAAGATAACTAATAGCAGAGAGAATAGAAGAAGTCTAAGTGATTGAGTCGAAGTGTAAAGTGTGTCTGTGTGTCATAGAGTAGGAGAAGGCTTTATAGATGAGTGCGCAGAGGCCTAGCAGTCCATAGCTAAGTGCACAAACCCGTGCAACTAAGTGTGCAGGGTAGGTCAAGTCAGTAACCAATGGGAGAATCAATAAAGAGAAGCTTTACTACATTTTTGTGTATCTTTTCTTGGTTTAATGCATGATTGGATATAATTTGCAAGTATATTGTTTATTTACTGTGCAACCCTATATGAATGTTTTTGTATAACTAATTATAACTTAAGAAATTCAAGGAGGTGAAGGTGATTAACTAGTAGTAGAAGATAAGTAAGATCTTGGGTAATAGTGCAAAGCGCAGTGTGGGAGCTCAACAGCCCTTGGTTAGGGCTACGTGAAGGCAGTGTATCAGGCCGCCAGGAATGGGAAAGTGCACGAATAAGCCTATGCGCAGGAACAAATGGTGGACCAGTTGAGCCTATCATACATCTCAAGGGTGCGAAAACCTAGTTCTAGCACCCTCCCATGCTACCTCAGATAAGACCTCAGTCCGCGCTGTGTGGACTGTTGCTAAAAGGGCCAGTAGTACAAGGATTTGTTTGGCTACTTAACTTTGAACTTGGGTCAAGCCCCAACAAGCCAACAAATGGTTCTGTTGTTGGGGCCGGAATCTACATAGAGATGTCTAATGTCATATCACTGGAATCCGACAAAGAAAGGAATTGAAGATTGGTTGGATAGAAAGATTCACGAGTTCGCAATGCAGGAAAACAAGAATCTACGACTATCAAAGGAAGAGTGGTTAGACTACTACTTATGTACAAAGATCCACAAAATTTTCTTTGCATCCTTCCCCACTAAGTTGTATGAGTGGATCGCAAAGCTAGTAGATAGCTAAGGAAGGTTTAAACTCGACAAACCTATTGTGTGCACTCCAGAATTGGTGCGCAAACTAGAGGCATCAGAAGATAAGATTGCACGCACTGTCGATCATTGGCTCGATTGAATCATAGGAGGATTAATCACCAAAATCATGGTAGATACTTCAGTGAGCTATAGCAAGGTAGAATGACGCTTCCTCAAGGGACCGCGAAGTAAGGACGTTAAATATTTGAACACTTGGATTAAAATGCTACTGTGTGAAAAGTGGGTTATGCAGATAAATTTATGTTTGGGGCTACAAGGAGTGGGAGAATCTATATAAATGAAGGTAGCATAGAACTAGAAACTAGCCCCTTGATTTCACCTCCGTGGGGGGGCAAAGAAGAGCTCACGATGGTCTCGCCAAGAAGTGCAATCAATCTGATAAGGCATAGAATTCTGCACATACCACCCCCACTCACACCACCACCAGTTTCATCGTTTTCACCCCTGTATTCTCCCATACCACCTCTGCCACCACTGCGAGGTAGTATGGTAAGTGTGATAAAGCTACCAGTGTTTAAGGGAATAGGGAATGTAGATCTGGACCAGTTTTGGTTCGTGATAAAAGATGTATGGGAAGCACAAGGTGTCACGGATGACAATATAAAGAAGGCAATGTTGCTTAGCACTCTGCAGGATCACGCACTGACCTAGTACGTTAAGCATTCCAATGACAATTTGAATGCAGGGATCACAGATATCCAAGCTATGCTAAAAAAATAACTTAGCAGGCCAAAGTTTGAGGCATAATCGATCATTGGATTCAAGGAGATCAAAATTCTACCATGCAAGACCCCACGAGAATTGGATCAAAGACTGAAGTGCACAATTTGCAAAGTGAACATGAAATTAACAGATGGGCAAGACTGCGAATGGTTTGTACCATCGTTAATGCTAACTAACAACAAAGGATAACTACTCAAACTGAGGCTTTGGAGGTCACGATGAGATTACACAAGACTCCAATACAAGATCCTAACCTGGGAGTTCATCAGATTAATGTGCAGTTGAAAAACTTGTGCCTTGAGATGTAGAGTCTGAAACAAGACAGGACAACCCACCCAGAGATGCACGATGAGGTATGGTTTGTAAAATGCAAAGGCTAGGGGCACGACAAGGACCACTGCCCGATGTTCGTGAATTACCTTGTAGGAGGAGGGCCAATACCACTAAGACTGGAGGCACAAGAAAGACCAAGAACGATTCCTGCATTATGGTGTGAAATTTGTCAGATAGGAGGAAAGCATGCTACAAATAACTGTCATCTATTTCAGACGTATACACAGAATTCACAACAGTTGTTCTATAATTTTTGTAGGTCGGTAGGACATGATGAGCGCACCTGTCGAAGTTATGAAATCATGATGGATCAAACTCCTACCTATATAGTTCAAGCTAAAACACAGGCCCTCGATCAAAACACAGGAATGGCATGCACTGAATTTTAAGGACGTCGACGAGGCCGAGGTCGAGGGGGACGAGGAAGAGGTCACCGAAAATTGATATGTTACAATTGCGGAGGCCCAGGGCTTTATGCTATTAATTGTATGAATCCAACACGACCATAATTCCTGTATTGTATGTTTTTTGATCATGAGATGGAGGATTGTCCCACACTAATAGCGAGGTTGCACGATAAAGGAGCACTCCAACCTCCCTTGACTCAGAACCTACAAATGATGAGGTCTGAGCATTATGAGGAAGACCCTAATATAAATATCATGTTCCGGAGTGGAATTACGATAGGAGATGACAAAGGCAAGAAACCTAAATAAAGTACCTAGGTTCGCAAGGCTCCAATGAGGGAACTAGAATTTTATTCAGAGCATGCTAAGTGGACTTTCGTGGAAGCTAATAGGAGCTTCGCTGATTCCTCCACTTCAGGAAGTATAGATAGAATAGAGTCAAAAATGGACCCATTGATGCTCACTACGTTCTTAGAGACATGCACGAAGTTGTTGCATGATAGCAAGGCTATAAAGGGGCCGCAAGAACTCATAATTGGATGCACTGGGACCATGCCGGGAGAACTGCACGTAGTCTGAAAGATTGAGAAGAAGACGATGTGAACAGGAAGGAAAATGAGATTGACGGCATAGATCAAAGAATACAAGATGGACCAAGTGATTCTAGATCTAGGATCAGATGTGAACGTCCTACCAAAGCAGACATGGGAGTACATGGGCAGGCCTGCGCTACACCTATCCAACTCCAGATGGTGAACTAGCAAAAGATCCTACCTACGGGGAGATTGTAGGGAATCACAATAGATATTGAAGGAGAAAGCATGCTAGCATATTTTGAAGTGATAGAGGTTGTTGATGACAACATTCCCTACCCAGTGCTATTGGGAATAGATTGGGCCACTGACATGAATGGAGTGATAAATCTTAAGAAGTTCAAGATGATCTTTGAGAAAAATTCACTGTACGTAGTGGTACTTTTAGACCCTACAGAAGGAACGCGCTACACGGAGCCAGTGCACAACTACGACAGTGATAACGATATAGACTGCATCTATAGGATAACCACACACGAGCAAGATTGGGTAAATCCAACCATGGATGGCTGAATCTCTTGGGAGCCTGAAAGTTCCTGCACATCAAATTCTCACAAGGAGATAGAACGATGGCAGAACCAATTACATGAGTGAACCACGCTCAACTGTAACATGATGATGAGATCGTTGGGTTGTGTAGTGACAAAGGTAAGAGATATGGCTACATATGATGGGTTAAGTGATGTGGATGGCTTCCTGAAAAAATTTGAAAGAGAAGTACCAGAATAGCAACGTTTCGATTGTCTGAAATGGGTACTACGAGCTACACCTATATGATGGTGGGGTACACACCAACGAAGTTTTGAGGACTGGCGCAAATGTAGAAGGATGATGCGGATGTAGTTTGGGAAGCCTCTGATGCTATTAAGAGAGAAGCACGACAGACTATCTAGCCTGCACACCCACCTGTCCAGGTGGATATAGGCATATGGTGTGAAAACTGCATGAAATCACACTGTCCTTGTGGTAGGAGACATGATCAGTAAGCAGGCGTGAGTAAGGCAATGGCATGAACGACCCCTCTGGTTGGAATCACGAAGTATGGAAGGACCAAGTGCACTAAAAAATATTCATGCAAAATATTTTAACAAAGTATGCAAAGTGTTGAACAAGGTCCACAATGTGAAGCGGACTGACTGGGACCTATGCATACCAACAATTCTCTGGGTTTATAGGACCACATGCAAAAGCCTGACTATGCAGGCACCGCCAAGGTTGGAGTATGGAGCAACCTCTATGCCCTATAGTACTTGGAGATCTTAGACCATTCATGATATCATTGGTAGATACAACGCTTCACAGAAACTTGGAAGCAGAGATCCAACAGGGAAATTTTAGACTCCAACAACTTGAAGAAGAAAGGGTACGATTAAGGAAGAAAAGTGCTCTGGTGGATGTGGAAGTCAAGAAGCTGGAGGATGAGATAAAGGACAATTTGCTCAGAAAAAAGACCAGGGTGATAAGGCAAGATGTGTATGATCAAGATGACAGGTTTAAGGCTTATCACCACAAATTGATTAGGCTGATGCCTTGGCTTGGACTACACATTGCTAAGTGTATTGACCAGGGTAGTATGTTGTTGATGATAAAGTGCGCAATGCCGACCATAAATAAAAGGTGGGTATTCTCCAGGAAACATGATGGATGACATGATGAAACTTCATATGGGTGGTGCGACCACTTGACTATCCAAAGGAAGTACAGTCTTAGCACTCCGGACAGTTGAAAGGAAGCGTGGGACTATAAACTATTATGCCTGAGAGCTATGTGATGTTGGAGTTGCGCACAGAAGCAAAGTCAGAAGGTCCACGCCCACACATGGGGAGCTACATTGTTGTGGGGTTGGCCAGAAAGTGACCGTTGAAGTCACTATTCACGATGGGATGCTTGACTTAATACCAAATGGAGCGGGTGACAAGGATTTAAAACACAATTTATTGGAAATATTTGGGGAAATCTGCCACCAAGGTAGCATTAATGAATTAGATTTGGGGGAAACGGTCGAATTAAAATTCAAAAAGTGGTATAAATATAAGGGGCTGCCCAGCAAAAAACACTTGGTCATTTGTGAGTTGAGCTATTGAGCAAAGCCGTTATTGTTGTGTATTAAGCGTTGATTGATCCTGTGAGTTCGCGAGTGATAGATTTTGGGATGGACATGATGGAAACAATTGAGGACGTTATGGAGATAACATAAATGACCGCTGAAGAGGTTGCATAGGCCCTGACTATGGGCGATGCCCCGGAAGGTGATTAGATTGTGGCAGAAATCCCGAAATCACCGTGTACTCCAAGACCCAAGAAGGACAAACAAGCGATGGGTCTCATACATGTGTCAGCATGGAACTCATTGTGCACCAAGCTATCAATGGAGGAGAAGGGGGAAGCCGTCACCATAGAGACCAATGAAGAAGAAGAAGAACTAGAGGACCTTATCATCACAGAGGACGAGGATGAAGGCATGGAGCAGGAAACTCAGCCTGTGCACCCCCCAACAAATTTGTCTGCCTATTTACCCCCATGAAAAGAGAAGGATAAGGTGCCCAAGGACATTGAGGAGACCAAGAGCTCACTCCAGACCCCGCTTCTCCCCGACAACATTATTTTTGAGGGCACACACCTAGGATAGGTGCCAAGCTTAAAATTCGAAGATTGGGACCTCACTAACCATGAGAAGTTCCCTCACCTTGAAACCTCACACCTCATGAAGCCCAAGAAGAACACCACAGTGAGGGTTACAGAATTGGAGCTATGAAAGTCATTGCACGAAGTCGAAAAGGTTGGGCTACTTAGCCTACTTTGGGTGTTGCATTCCCACCGCACTCGAATAACCATTTTCGTCATCAAGGAGCATCTCTTCCTGGTGCATGATGGGTGTTTGTGGCTAGAAGAGCCCATCCCCATCATGGTCGACTTGATTCATCGCATTTCCAAGCCTCCATGCAAAGGAGAGCACCTCGCAGACATCTCAGAAGGAAAAAGAAGTGACTTGGCCATTGTAGAGGCCGTGAAGAAAAAGTACAAGCTGGCAAAGAAGAAAAGGGGCTACACCATATCTAGCACCAATGACAAGGCAGTGAAAGTGGCAACCCAAATACTGGTAGTAAGGTTATGCGCAAGTGCTACATAGATGAGGTACCCGCGCTGGTGGTAGATTGGCTAAGCAGTGTGCGGAGGGGGTCCAGTTTGACTGGTCTGAGTTCATCTACAAGGATTTTTTGCAGAATTTTTGCGAAGCTCAAGAACAGGGAAAAACGTTCCACTATGCATGGCTCCTGCTATCCATAGTGCTCGTGGCAGGGGAATTACCAAAAGATAGTCGATTCCCCACAATTGACAAGGATTTGCCAGAGGCTGCGAAGTATGCTTTTCTCTGGGCAACAAAGGATGCCAAGAGGATCCGCGACAGTAAAATATTATAGGTTTTCATGGAGATGAACCTTAGAATGGGGATCAACTGCAAGCCATAGATGTTGGCCACTGTCTACAATACCCTGTAGATTTTTCTGGAATTCAAAGCGGACATCCATAACATTTACATCAGAGCGAGCAAGGACTTGACCAAACAATGGAGAAAGCTAACCTTTGTAGCCACAGACGATGTCATCTTTAATGTAATGGAGGCATGGTCATCGGAGTGGCACACTTCTAACATCACGGAGATATAGAAGTCAGAGGCACAGAGGAAGAAAGATGAGGCCTAGATGCACATCATTGGCATAAAAGAGAAGGAAGGAGGCAGTGATAGTAGAATTGTGGGCAGTGCGGGACGCTGCACAAATAGCAACTGAGTAGGAAAAGGCCATAGCAGCAACAAAAACACAGGAGGAATCCACGAAGGCATGCGAGGGCCAAATGTCACCTTCACATGGGTAGCAAGCAGAGGAAGAAGAGGGAGGCATGGACCCACAAACCGCATTAACATTGTTGAAACACCGTCA
This sequence comes from Pinus taeda, assembly GCA_000404065.3. Taxonomy (NCBI): domain Eukaryota; kingdom Viridiplantae; phylum Streptophyta; class Pinopsida; order Pinales; family Pinaceae; genus Pinus; species Pinus taeda. The sequence continues at coordinate 17,762 of APFE030884274.1, read as the reverse complement.
CCGAGCCAAGCGAATAGAGTCGTGCAAGAAGGTCAAAGCATTGAATTTGTGTATTGACCCGAACACCCTAACTGAGGGTGATCTGAATGACATCAGTGAGACAGTGCGCGATGTCACCTCTGAGGCCCTCCAACATTTCATGCAGGAGAACCAGATTATGTTGGGGCCCCTTAGAGTGCAGCTATAAGAGTTGCAGATGTGCACCCCTCAGTTTGGTAGCCTTTCAACCAGCCTCGTAGTCAGAACAATGACAACAGAATAGATGATGCATGCTTGGGTGATGAATAACCTAGTGCTACAAAAAACGGAACTAGTGACAACAAATGAAGCCAACAGGCTTACAATTAACAAGCTGAAGAGCCTCGGCATCAACCTTGCTGCACTCCTATGAGACATGTTATATGTTTTGTAGGATTGGATAACTAAAAAATTGCGGGCTAGGGAGAGTCATGCACTGCAAATAATTAGTGAGCAGAAAATCAATATGGAATAATTAAGCTTGCAGTGCAATGAAGTGGTGTTATAGAATCAATAGTTGGTACAGGTCATAGATGAAGCTTTTGAAAGCATCCCAGGGCTAGCCATCCCAGCAGACACTCTAGCAGAGGTGCGCATCCACATGTTAGCAACAGGGGTGCATGAGGTGTGGGAAAAAATGACAAAGGTTCAGCTCAAGCTGAACCTTCAGATCACTAAGTTGCGGTTAAAGTTGCAATCATCCAACCCTCCGAAAGTCAGAGAACAACGCGCTAGAGCTATCATAGCAGGACTGCATGAAATTGAGACTGCAATGCGAGACTACACCAACATGTTAGAAGAATGATTTGAGGTCCTCACAAATCTATAGGAGAACCCCAACATCTAGTGCTTAGAGACAGAGGCATGAGAAGTCCAACAATAGTATGGCAGCATGAAAGGAACTACGCATATAGTGGCCCTCACCTAGAGGCTCGCCTAGATGAAACAAGCCAAAGGGCTGAAAGAACAGGTGGATGCAGCACGACACAAGGAATTAGTGCTAAAGGCACACATTCAACCTGTGATCGACGAGGCCTTCACCTTCACAACAGAAATTGAAGGCAAGCTCGTACACATGCAGGGGATGCAAACACTAATGCAGAGGAGCACTTCTGACACAGTGGTCTCAGAACAACACATGTAGCAGATCCAACAGGAAACAGCTGAGTGCGCTGGTGACCTTGCTGCAATTTGAGCACAGTTGGAGGGACTCCACGCAAAGATCTCTACGCCGAAAGAGTGACTCGAGGGCAAGTCACAATGTTTGTGTTGGGGACCTGTTGGGCAGGGAATCCCCCCAAGGCAAGTTTAGGGGCTTAAAGCCCAAGTTTTGACTGAATATTTTCGTAAAAGCTTCGTGAATTGTGGGCACGGGGTACAAAATTATAATAGAGTCATAGGGTTGTTTGCCCTTGTTTTCATAATGTAATGTTGGCTAGATAGACCTACCCATGGTCTGTGAACCATGGGATTGTATAAATAGGGCAAGGCTCTAAGTGTATAAGATAACTAATAAAGGAGAGAATAGAAGAAGAGAAGAAGTCTAAGTGATTGAGTCGAAGTGTAAAGTGTGTCTCTGGGTCATCAAGTAGGAGAAGGCTCTGCAGCTAAGTCTGCAGAGGCCTAGTAGTCCGCAGCTAAGTGTGCGGACCCCTGCAGCTAAGTGCGCGGGATAGGTTGAGTCTATAACTATTGGGAGAGCTAATAAAGATAAGTTTTACTACATTTCTATGTATCTTTTCCTAGTTTAATGCATGATTGGATATAATTTTCAAGTATACTATTTATTTACTGCACGAACCTGTATGAATGTTTTTGTTTAAATAATTATAAATTAAGACATTCGAGGAGGCAAAGGTAATTAACTAGTACTAGAAGATAAGTAAGATCTTGGGTAATAGCGCAGAGTGCGGTGTTGGAGCTCCACAGCCCTTGGTTAGGGTTGCGCGAAGGAAATGTATTAGACTGTGAGGAATGGGAAAGTGTGCAAAGAAACCCACACACGGGAACAAACACTGGACCAATTGAACCTCTCAGACATCTCAAGGGTTCGGAAATCTGGTTCATCACTCTCCCATACTACTTTGGGTGAAAACTCAGTCTCTGCTCTGTGGACTATTGCTAAAAGGGCTAGTAGTAGATGGATTTGTTTAGCTACTTAACTGTAAACCTCGATCAGGTCCCAACAAGCCAACAAAACATCAGCTTGCTTAAGTTGGCTAAGATCCAAAGTCAGCGAGATATCTTGTTGTGCGCTTTGGGAGAAACAACAGTAGACAATGCAACCTCTACTGGCAAGGGAGCAAGTGTACCCCCCGGATCACTTTCAACTATGCTCAATACACTCTGAATGAAGAAGAAAACTCAGGTTGCCCTCCATTTTTGTTATCTTTCAAAATCTTCAGCTACAATGTTCACAACTGTTTGGTTTATTCCTGTGTGCCAGCCAATATCATGTTGCTCTCCATCGCTAAAAGGTTCAATGCATAGTGGAGCGAGACAAACGTGCGAATCATCCAACTTGATTGAACATCAGTACCATTCATTGGTGAATTATGAGAACATTATCATATGACTATACCACGATAGTCGAGTGCACCAATGTATCAACATAGTGGTTGTGGACATCCCAGAAGCGTATGGTCTATTACTAAGTAGGGACTGGTCCAATAAGGTGGATGGATATTTTTCTACGAACTGGTCTCACATGTGGCTTCCACACAAGGGCAAGTGCAACCAAATCCCGGTGGAATCTGAGAGGTACATGAAGCATAATATCACTCCCATCAATGGTTAGAATGAACCATTAACTCTTGCATAACTCATGTTCGGAAATTGCCTCCTTGAGACAATGCAGGGGTGTTATCCTACATGGCCAGCTCCAACCCCATAAGAAACACAGTTGGGACTCCTTCCTTGCCCAACTGATGGTAATGAAATTTGTACAACACGTTGTACCAATAGTAGCAGTAGTAGCAGCAATAGTAGCACATTAAGCAGTCTGTGTATAGATTAGTTGTGGACTTTGTACTTTGATGAATCAAAGACATAGGGCGGCTCAGGATCCAGGTGTGCTCTGATTGAAACTTGCAACATGAAACATTTGGTGTCAATATTCTTGGATTTTGAGTGCATGAACAATGTAGAAAAATATGAAGCACTCGTGTTGGGCTTCGAGAAGGCCATCAGCCTCAAAGTGGTCATGCTTAAAGTGGTAGGTGATTCTGAGATAGTGGTATGGCATGTACATGACACCATTCAATGTTTATGACCACATCTAGAAAACTAACAATGATCTAAAAATAGAATGTACTTGTTTAAGGGTGCTAGGTATCCATTTCCCATAATTGCAAATGTGAGCTATACACTCCAAGTGACCTCTAAAAAGGTGAAAACTTCTTATTTCTTATACAGAGACAGACTGTAGGGGCATTCACCAGACATGTCACCTCTAAAGAGAGGATGAGTTCCAGAGGCTACTTGGCCCTCTATAGGCTTTGCCTAAAGAAATAACAAAGTAAACACTTAGAAGCCTTTGACATACACATACTTGAAGTTTGATGTCTTGTGGAATCAGACAAATAACTTTCTACAGCTGAATAGGTGATTATGTGTGTATGCAAGTTATGTATATTTGTTGTTTAACACTTTGTATCAGTTTTGTTTAGCATATCATCTTCAGCAAATAAAGACATCAAAATGATAAAGCAGTTCACCCCTTTTGGGCTACATCTGTTGGACCAAGCCTCTCAAACTAGGCTTGTCCTCTTGTATTAAAAATGATACGAAGGCCAATACAAGAATATGAGTGTCTCAAAAGACATATCTGATTGTAAATACAGAATCAGAAGATAGGAATTAGCTAACCATGCTCTTTCCCAAGCACTAAACAGTGAAATTGTACCTTATATAGTACTTTCCCCAATTGGCCCTAATGGCTCTTTAAACTTGCATGGAGAATTTCGAGGTGAAGATCACCTCAAATGGTTTTGAAACCTCTTCCATTAGATTCATAAGGTCAAAAATAGCAGACATAGGCTTTTGAATCACCAAAAATTGATGAACATACCCCCAAACAGCTCAAGCACTGAAATGGCCCTAGTGGCCGTGAAAGCTTCCGTGAATCTAAACAGTGAGAATAATGCCTCAACAGGAAAAACGAGTTGTAGAAATGGATTCAGAATGCTGAAAGACTTTAGGAATGACCTTCGCTCCACATTCAATGGCTGCACAATTTTGAATGCAGCTCCCAAACTGATTTGGCTCTAATGGCTCCTAGAACTTCCACAAAGCTAAAACACCTGCAAACGACCTCAGATGGTTTTGAAACCTATGCCAATGGCTTTAGAAGGTCGAAGAGACCAAAAATCAAAAACAAATTCATCCAAAAAGGACTTTCCTAGCCAAAGTTATGGCTCATTAAAGTTTCTCCAGTCTTCCCTAGAAAAACTCCTGTTAGAATTGGCTAACTGCCAGATAACCTCGACAAATAGGCAATTCCGCCATTTTTGGAACGGTCTGCAAAAAACTCCGCCAACTTGACTATCAGTTAACTGCCAATAAATCCTACATGTGACCAAAAATCTCGGGCTGGTGGTTTGCATCAGAGTTTGTGCCGACAGTTAAGGGTTTAGGCCCATGGTTTTGGGCATGAGGACACATTATAAGGGGGTTGGCCCCCTTCATTTCCCGCCTTACATGAAATCAAACATTAAGAAACTTTTATGCCGCCCACATAATAATATTCAAGCGTGAGGCGCAACGATAAGTCTTGGCATTCCTTCAGCATTAGTTGCGGGTTCCAACCACGGACCTGCCATATAGGATTTTAAAACATGCTCCCATGTGATGATGTCCTCCCTCGTCCACGTGGCTGTTTTTGATTCACTACCCGAAAAGAATATTCCAAGGAATATTTTGAGGAATATTATTTTTTTTTTTGGAAAAAATTCAAAAATTAAGTCATTGGGCGATTTTATTTTTGGCATAACTTCTGCATACAGAGACCGTTTTTCGAACCATTTGCACTGCCAGAATCAAGAGGATGAGCTCTATCCAGTCGTTTAGGTTCAAACCACTTCTAAGAACTTTCATTTTTGACCATTTTACGACACTTGGTCCTGAGCTCCTGATCAACCAAGAAGAGGTATGGCGACTAATCTCAAGCTTCCAAGCATTTAATATCATTTTTGTGCCATGTACACATAATGCAGCTGCCAATGCACTAGAAAATGCAACCTCAAGAATGTCACCAATTAGGGATAAATTTACTATTTAAATTTTTTACAAAACATCTATGTTGGACAATGTAACTAACTTACGTGTGTTTAATGATGACCAACAAATACTACATTTTATGAACAACACTGACGTTTTCAAAGATGCAACAATATATGATGACAAGCACGAGCGCTCTCTGCAAATATTATTTGATGACATGAAAGGCCACATTATCACAAAATGTGTGGTATCACTGGAAAAGCTATATGACTTGCAAGAGCAGTTCCAAGGCTCAAGAAACAGCAAGACCAATAGTTCCACCATGAGGCACGAACTGATAAACCTAGGAATAGAAAAGGATCCAAAGTTTGTTAATCTTGGCACATGTTATACACAACAAGAATGGCAAGCCTCCATCCACTTGTTCAAATAGTACTAAGATGTGTTTGCATGGATGTATGATGAATTGAAAACTTATGACAGATGGATCATCCAACATATCATCCCAATCAAGGAAGGGGTCAAGCCATATCAACAAAAGCTGAGAAAAGTATATCCATCACTTGAACCCCTCATACAGAAAGAGCTTACTTAATTGTTGGATGCAAGACTCTTATATAAAGTTCATCATTCCACTTGTGTCTCTAACCTTATACTTGTATGAAAGAAGTCTGGGGAAATCCACTTGTGTGTCGATTTCCAGAACATTAACCGTGCCTTGGACAAAGACAACTACCACATGCCATCTATGGACCATATTTTGCAAACAGTATCTAGGGCAAAGATGTTCTCTCCCCTTGATGGTGTTTCAAGATACAATCAGGTTCTGGTAGCATAATCTAACAGACTCAAAACTACTTTCCGTACCAAGTGGGGTACGTTCGCATATAGACAAATGCAATTTGGGCATGTAAACGCAGGCACAACATTTCAGTGCACTATGGACATCGCCTTTCATGAACTCATTGGTCAAAGCGTGGTGGTATACCTCAATGATGTGACTATGTTCTCAAAAATATGAGAAGATGACATACGCCATCTGAAGAGAATTTTCAAGCGATGTCGAAGATATGGGATTTCCCTGAATCCCAGAAAGACTGTATTCTTCATGTCAGAGGAGAACCTCCTCGGACACATTGTTGCCAAGAGTAGGATCAAGGTGGATCTGGATTGGGTCACAGAAATCACATGGATTCCTCACCCAGTCAACAAGAAAGCTATGCAATCCTTCTTGGGCAAGATAAACTTCCTCCGAAATTTTATCTCAGATTATGCCAAAATAGTCAATGCCATGCTAGACATGATTAAGAAAGATGTAGTGTACACCCGTGGCAAGAAAGAAAAGCACGCATTCGCTAAGATTAAGCAAGCCATCGCCAAAGCACCCACACTTTATAGCCTAGATTTCAAAAAATATTTTCTTCTATACACCTTTGCTTTCGATAACTCACTAGCTGCAGTACTCACTCAAAAAGACAAAGCTAATGATGAATGTCCCATCTCTTTCATGAGCACAAGCATGCAAGTATCAAAGCTTAACTACCCTGCCATTGAAAAACATGCTTATGCAATTTACAAGGTGGTGAAACACTTTAGGCCTTATTTGCTTAAGAACCATTGCATATTATTCATTCCCCACCCAGTAGTTCATACATTTCTAGTACAACAAGAGCTGGGAGATTGACGTGCGAACTGGATGGTAGGTTTGCAAGAATATGATATTGAAATCAAGCCAGTGCACACAATCAAAAGACATGTACTTGCAGACTTGCAGCTGAAGCAGTGCATGCTCTAGAGAAGGAAGAAGATCTCCCTGGTTAGGAGTAAGAGATTGAAATGTATGAAATAAGGTGAGAAAACCCCATGGAAAATTGAACCTCTTGGTACCTATATGTATGACAGTACCTTGAGAATGGCACCATACCCTCTCACTTTTCTACTAGATAGAAGAGGGAATTGTGCCTAATAGCCTTTTCATATTAGTGGGTGCACACAGTACTTTACGAAAAGAAGAGTAATGGAATTTTTCTCAGGTGCCTTGAGGCACAAGAGTCAGAGAAGGTACTTCAATATCTGCATGATGGACCCGTCGGGGGTCACTTTGTGGGAAATACCATGACACAAAAGGTTATGCAAGATAGTTTTTACTAGCCCACATTATTCAAGTATGTGCATGCCTATGCCCATAAATGCTCGTGCCGGTAGAACACATAGATCAGTAGCCCCACTACAATATATTGCAGTGAATGAACCATTCCAACCGTGGGGCCTGGACATTATTGGGGAAATTTTCCCTCATTCATCAAAGAAACACTGCTATATCCTAACAACAATTGACTACTTCACACAATGAATAGAGGCAGTTCCATTCAATAAAGTGAATGACCAAGAGGTCATCAGCTTCCTCCAGTAGAGTATCATCTCACGCTTCAGTGTTCTAGTATCACTTGTTTTCTATAATGCAACTTATTTTTCATCTTTGAAACTATATGAATTTTCATTACATGATGGTTTTGTGCTAAAGCACTCATCAAATTACTATCTGCAAGGAAAAAATATAGAAGAGTCTACAAATAAGAACCTCATCTGTATAATCAAGAAGACCATTTTCTCTGAACAATGTAACTAGCATACCACCCTCACAAATGCACTATGGGCTAACCATGTAACACCTAAGCCCTCTCTAAACACCTCACCGTACTTCCTGGTCTACGGTAAAGAAGCCATTATCCTGCCAAATATCTACTTGCCTACTCTTCAGCTTTCCCAAGAATCCCAAAGCAAGCTTTTTCCAGCTAGTTCGACATAAGATGGATGCTCTCCAAAAGCTCAAGGAAGAAATGATGAAAGAAAAATAAAAAATCATACTCCACTAGAACCGTACAAGAGGTGGTTTGATAAGAAGTCTTTAGGGAAAGCTAGGTTCAATGTGGATGACTTAGTTCTGAAATGGGATAAATCCTATGAAGAGAAAGGCAAACATATGAAGTTCAAGTCCCTATGGATTGGCCTGTACATAGTTCATGAGAAGCTTTGACCATACATGTATCGTATGTGATCACTAGATGGGAGGATTGAAAACCTTCCCATCCAAAGCCAAGATCTCAAGCATTATTTCCAATAGGCCGATTCGCGCTCGTGCCTTGTACATAGTCTACTTGCTGCTTGTTGTTTTCATTCAGTTCATTTTGCTTGCTGCCTTTGCTTTTGCTTTGTTTGATTTTGCTTACTATTTTTGTCCACGTTCATTTGGTTTGACTGATATATTATTATTATTGTTTCCAGAAATAAGTGATTCCAACCTGTTAGAGTCGTCTAGTTATCCCTCCGTTAGAAATCAAAGCTATTTATGCATTTCATGATTAGGTGTCCCATCAGTTTTAATCAGTTGCATTTCGTTAGGCATGCCATAACTCTGGCAGAATGGTTTGTGTCATTCATTCCCCTCGTGCATGGCACTGCTGGTTCAGGTTTAGTCATAAAGCTTCAAAGGTCATTTACAATTTTTAGGTCTTAGGTCTAGGGTTGAGTCAATTTTGTCTTGAAAAGTCTTAGAAGACCAGCAGGACAGAGGGATGTCTTTGATAGATAATCACTTCAATCATTTTCATCCTTGTACAGATAAAGTATGACTTCTATTCAAAACTCTGTTTTGAAGATAAGTCGTCGTCTCATTTTTGTAAAAATTTTCAAAAAACTTCAATCCTTGAAATGTCCAAGTGCAGCCTTGGTCTCCTTTGCTAGAGCATATCAGAGCTATCCCTGCAAAAAATTATCAGAGAAAATCATTATTTCAATCAATTTTAAGAAGGAAACCAAAAAGGTCGGAGTCTATTAATTGTGAAAAAGTGTCAATGACAAAACATAAGAAAATGGGTTTTGGATTAAGAAAAAATCAAAAAGGAGTCTATAAGAAGATATTTCTCCTCATTTGCAACCCATTCCACATTCCAAGACTGAAGAGCATCATTCTAAGGCAATTTTGTGAGTTTGTAAGCAAATTGGGCCATTTCTAGGGCGCGCGGCGCGTCAGGTTTGGTGCGCAGTGCATCAGGCGACGAAGCTCAGTGTTATTTTGCACACGCGTGGCGCATCAGGAGCGCATGGTGCGTTGGGTGAGGCGCGCTGCGCATTGAAGTTTATGCCCCAAACTTTGTCTAGAAATCACTAAAATGCCTCCTCTCAAGCATAAATTCGCAGCATTTTGAGAAAAAGGAAAAAGTCTACAGTCAATTTTGCACACAGTTGTATATCAGCATATATATATATTCCAGCTATCTTGTTTCTAAAGAACATGTCAGAGACCGAATCAGTATATGAGCAGGAATATGATAGTGATTCTACACCGGAGGTAAATGTACCAAATGTGCCACGGAGATATCGCAAAGGTGGAAAAAATCGACAGCATGTTAGGGAGGAGCCTACTTCTTTGGCTCAATTGCAAGCTTGCCCACTTGCAATGGATTGTTTTCAGCACCAATCATGTTACCAATATTGTGAGATGATCTCACAAACTCAGCATCATCGGGAACTAGTCCTTCTATTTGTCCTTAATCTACAGGATGGCCATGTCAACCTTGCTGGAGTGGATTTTACCTTGTCACCCGACACTATTGCTCAGGCCACCAGGATACCAAATGTAGGGGAGGAATGGAGCAAATGCCAGATGCTAGACAGGTATTACTATGAGCCATATATCAAGCTCGGATATATCAGACACTTGAGCGCAACCTTTCCTTTCAGATTCCTGAAAGATGAGTTTACACCGTTGATGAAACTCATCATTCGGTATTTCAGCTATGAGGGCAGATTCTCGCGTCTCTATGCGTACCATGTGCGTTTGTTGATGCATTTCACATGGGTACATATGATGAACATTTCGTTTTTCATGTGTCGTAACATAGAGAGGATGGTGCCTTTAGTACAGAGGAAGAGCCCGGCACATCAGCATAGGAGCATATATCACTATGCATTGATCAAAATCATAGTGATGCATCAGTTGGCACAGCAGGGTATTACTTGGGAGGATTTCATCTTCCATGATTTATTTTCCGTGCTACAACCTCCTCCAGAGATAGTTCATGATGAGGGAGGGCCTTCATAGCAGTTTGACATTCTTGAGACCGAGCATGTCAATGCTCCAGCATATGTGACATATCAGAGAGGCCACAGGGCCTTATTTGCATCTGCACGATGAGTACTATCTCCACCCGGGGTGGAAGCGGTCTCGTTGACATCATCAGCACAGTGAGTATTATCTCTGCATCGTGTGGAAGGGGTCTTGCCTCCATCTTCAACACAGGTACAGATTCAGGATAGGGGCAAGAGACCCATTTTTGATGAGGGTCCTTCAGGAGGTCAGGACATGGGTATCATTGATGTTGATGCTAGCTCTCCTAACTCGAAGCTCAAGGAGATCATCCGAGAGCAAAGGGCTGAGAATGAGTCACTGCAAAAGAAATTGCAGCTGGCTAAATGGGTGATCAACTACTTGGAGCAGCGCAACAAACAACTGGAAGATGAGCATGAACTTTATGAGTTGCGGAAGATCCGGGAAGACTAGGAATTGGCCCGAAGGAGACCCGGTGATTTGACACCTATTGATCTAGAATCAATGCTCATCCAGGTAAATACTCATTTGGAGAAGTTGTTGGTGAAGGCAAACAGGGACAAATACATGCTTCGTCACATGAAAACTCACTATTGGGCTCGCATGCATGTTTGCAAAGCGAAAATGAAGATCCTCAAGAGGCGTTTGAGCAAAGCAATAAAACAAAGGAAAAGGCCCGATCCACTTCAATTTTTGGCCGAGGATTTTTTAGTTGAGAATGATACATGATGGAGGGTCTTCACTCCAAATTTGGGCAAATTTGGAGAAAATTTTTTCGTTTTGAAAATTTTGGCTTGCAAAACAGGTTTTTTGGCTCTATGCGTAGCGCGCGACCCATAAGATGGGGAGGTCCAAATCACAGATGGCTTGTAGTTTTCATTTTGTCATGATGAAATACACATTCTCAGCCATTTCAAAGGCATTTCATCAAGTTCTGGGTGACCAAAAGGCTCAAAAACATCATGAAAATCACCTTTCTGCCACTTTTTGCACCAGCAAGAAGTACTTCTGGGATAATGCACGGTTGGAGCGTCAAATGGACACAAAATTGGAAAATTCCACTTGGGTTAGAAAATAGACATCGGGGGGTTTCCAACAAGCCAACCTAAGCTCAATTGGGATGCCGGGAAGTGCCCCAGAAGCAAGTGGAAAGGCACACGACGCACAGGGCTCAGGCGCACGGCGCACAGGGTTTTTTGGCACAGTTTTCATCCTCAGCTCAGCAAATGAAGCCAGTTTGACTAGTTTTGACTTGTGATGGGATTTTTCACCCTTCTTGATGTAATTAATGGAAATTTATGTTGATTTGACACTTATTTACCTATTCTAGATGATTCATTCATAAAATAGCAAAAATTTGATGAATGAATTGGTTTCCTAGCTTATAGAGGCAAGTTGTTTTGACTCCCTAGATTGTAGTGCTTTGTTTAGAATTGGTTGAAATAGCTCCTAGGATGATGAGCTCGACCCATAGAGGCAAGGGAATGTTTTGGCTTGCCTATATTATGTATTTTCATAGTCATTTTCAGGGTTGGACTCTTGGGAATAGCTTTGACACTCTATTGTACATATCTTATCTCCATTTTTGGCAAAGGAAAGACCAGGGTTTTGCATCACTATTTGGGATTCATGTGGCTTTATTTGTTGATGGTGTGTTTCTCTCAGGACTTGTAAGTTGTGTATGTGTACCACTTTCCTTATTTAATCTTCTGCAATTAAACAAATGAAGTGTTAAGGTAGAATCCATAAATTTGCTATGCTCTGCCTTTAAATTTGTTTAATTTTCTATGTTTTCTTCAGTTTAAGGAGAATCCTTGAGACTTAATTTCTCTCCTTAGCTCCTCACCAGTCAGATCTATTCATTCAATCACTTTAAAGGCATCAAAAAAATCGCCTATCTTTCCCCAAGTAGACCTCTGCAAAAGTTGTGCCTTATTCCCGCACCCAAAATTGCCTTTCCTTTGAATTCAACAAAACCTTAAAAAATCAATTTCAAAGTCCTTGTACTTCATACCTAGCCTAAAATTAGTCATCAATTTAGTCATCTCGACCTCGTTGATTATCTTTTGCCGAGATTGACCCAGAGAGAGCCCTCTCCTGTCCTCGTAGGGCTAGCTACGAGGCTGAGCGTGGTTTGATGTAGCCTTGAGTCTTACCTTATTTCAGCCTAAGGTAGATTTGAGCACTAACACAACCACTACGTTCTAGATTTTGAATAGAGTATGTGGCTTAAATTTGAAGAGACTCGTGACACTGCAGCACTTGGCTAGTCTTGTGTCCATCTTCTCTCTGCTTGGTTACAACCTTTGGCCGATGAAGTATTGATGAAAAATACGAACCATCTGTAAGGGAAGCTTTGGTCTAGCCGTGAACCTATGTCCACACTAGGAAGCCCCATGCTTCTACTCAACTTTCTGCTTTGTGTGTTGAAGCTAATCCAATTAGTAGAAACAAAGAAGGGGAAAAATCTAAAAAATAAAATCTATGTCAGGGGTCCTACATTCTTCTATGAAGGAACAACCTCTTGTTCTGTCAATAAGTCAGGATTCCTCTTCCACCCCAAAAATAAATAAGTTCCTATGCATAGTTCTCTTAAAGAATACAAAGACGAAAGAAGAAAAAGGCTTCCTGAACAAAGAGGTGAAGCATGCAACTCCACCAAGGTACTGATCAGGCTCAGTGGTAGTGGAGCAATGTGTGTGTTCCCACGTAACTCTGTCAGGGTATTGTCCAGGGCTGCTAGTAGTGGAGCAACACCAGAGATGAAAACTTATACTTTGAAAAACTTCAACTCGCAGGCTAAACTACCCTTCCAGATTCAAAACACTGAGATATAAGCTGAACTTTTGACTATGTTTGATTGAGTTGCAAGGGGTGAATCATGTATGTCCATGGGGTAAGTGGGGAAACTCATGTAACATGCATAGTGATTTAATACTCCCCGAAGGACTAAGACCCTATTCTAGAAATGAACCGAAAAAGAGAAGTTGGAGTCCTACCAGTGTGTCACCAAGTGTTATAGAAGCTACAACCACCCTCAAAAAATTTGGCCTACACCAATTTCGAAGCCTCCCTTGGAGAGTTTCACTTGATGACTACACACGCTCAGGTTCACTCCGTGAGCTCATGCGAGTCTTTACATTCACCTTACTTGTTTATTGCACTCAAGTCTGCATATTTATGTCTAAGTCATGCCTGCGACCTTTTTCTGGTTATGCTCAAAGTCTTTTCTTCGTATGTGTTTGCTATGTTCACCATGAAAGCATCTTTCACACTCACACACAGAGTCACATTCAATATCGCGGAAGCATCGTCTTGATCATCAATGATCAATCACGAGTGTTGCACTTGTCGATTGCACTGTCGATCGGTCATGTTAAACATGTGTGTCTAGGTGGTTTGGTCATTTCATCCTCAAGTCATGCGAGTGTGTGTCCATATGATCGCTTATGCATATTTCGACTATTCACACACTTAGTCATTTTTTATGAAGTTCTGACGACTAGAATCCTCACTAACAGCGAAACCATCACCCTTCTTTCGACTCGATCGATTGTCAACTAGAATAGTGCAAAAGCATCAAGTTATTTATTTCAAGTTGTGATGCTTGCAAGAAATTCAATCATCTCTCATGCTAGCCACCTAAACAATCAACCGACTGTTCATCTAAAAAATTGCACAGTTCTCATGAGCAGACCTCCCACTGCCCATCAGTCATATCAACTTAGAAATTGCATAGAGATCATCAGCAGGTTGACCTCCTAGCCTTAATGTAATTTTCCCACCTAGCAGTTCCAAGTAGCAGACTGCCTGTTCCCTCCAGGAATTACGCAGTTTCTGCTGCTAGTGACCTAATCAACCAACTAGCAATTCCCTCTAGGAATTGCGCAGATGTAGCTGCTAGTGACCCCAATATCCAACTGGCAGTTCCCTCTGAGAATTCGCAGATCTAGTTGCCAGTGACCCCTACAGCCAACTGGCAATGCCCTCAAGGAATTGCACAGATCTGGCTTCCAGTCTCCCAGGTAGTTTCCCAAAAAAACTTGCAACCCCTGCATGTTGACCCTTCCTACAACCCAGCCCGATCCTCTAGAAAATTGAGCCTGGTTGTCTAGCCCTAACTGACTGTTCATTCCAAAAAATGCATAGATCATGCCTGCTTTTCCTTTTGGCAGCCTAGACTGTTCCTCCCAAAATTTGTGCAATTTTGCCTCCCAACTGAGCTAGACCTTGCAGACAGTCACTGTCGACTCACATTGACTTTCTCCATCCCTCGGTGACTCTTTTGAAGTTTTCATAAACAATTACTTGGAGCCATCATCCCGCATCACAACCCTCCTTCCTCTCCCAATCACTTGCATCCGAATGATCATGTGTTATGGTAGACTAGGAGATTTTGGATTTAATGTCGTCTCATCACGAGTGACTGTAGGTATAGGTACACCAACAAACATGTCAAGATGATCAACGGGATGAATGAGGGGACCACATGCAGATAGACACGTTCACCAACAAACAAACAAACAACGCATGTGAACGGACAAGCACGATGAACATGCACCTTCGCGAAGAAGTGATCCTGTCAAGCCTTCCACCATGAAAGCAAGGAACAACATGCTAAAGATTCATCAAGTGAACCAAGGACCATCGAAGACTCTGCGCACTTCACCATGCACAAGTGAAGCTATGGTACACCATGAAGACATCCATCACTCAACAACACTCTAGCTTGACATGCACTCAGTAGCAGCATGAATATACTAGTATTGTAATATCAAGTCATGTCAAAACAATGTAAACTTTGAAACGGGAACTGATACTGTTACCTGTTTCGTAGAGATAGCAAAAAAATGACTTGATTTTCAAAAGTGGTGATGCAGAATACACATGTTTTTTTTAGAACATGGTTTTTGGAACTTTAATTTTTTTTCATGTTCAAGGATGAAATCAAAGTTTTAGAATGGTAGGATTTTCCAATGCTGATTTTAAAGAATGTGATGTATTTCTGCTAATCAACAACTTTTTTTATAAAGACTATTTTTTGACTTTTAATTCTGTGTGTGAAAATGTGAAAATTTATTTTCTAAATTTGATAAGTTTTGAATCATCATCTTTATTCCATATTTCTGTTCTCTATCTTAATTTTTTTTTTTTTTTTTTAGGGAGTTTTTATGTTTGGGGGTGTCGTTTTTAAATTAGAAAGTCGATAGTTTTGGAATTTAGATAATTCTAAATATTTAATACATCCTAAAATTAATTTTCAATCCAAATGAAATATTGGTTTCAAAAAACAATTCATTTTTTAACAATGGACATAAAAAAAACATTTTTAACATAATAATAACCAAAAAACTAAACGTTTTTGATAATTTTTTTGCTAGAAATAACATGTCAAAATCACAATTTTTATACAAAATATTAAACTAAAAATGGTCAAATAATTAGTTTTTTCATGAATTCAATGTCAAAAATATATAACAATTTTTTCAAAAAATAATATTTAAATTAAAATCAATGCGATAAATGCACAAAGTACAAAATATGAAGCACATAACAACTTTAAATTCATGATTGTTCTTTTCATGAAAATGTCAGAGTCAAAACATGCAAAGCTTGATTTTCCCAGGATAAACTTAAATTTAATCAACAATGTCACGTAATCCAAACTCTTCGTCCTCTAGAGTTTCATCATTGTCATCTTCCACAATATTTTCTGCTTCCTTTTGCGCAATTTCCTCTTCTAATGGGTCTTTGATGTCTGTAAATCTCCCAATATATGTCTTTCCAAACATTCCATGCAATGGTGGTTGGGGTTCCTTTGCCTTTTTTGCCACACGTGATTCATTAAAGTCTCCTTTCCTCAACCCAATTTCTTGCATTTCATCTGGAAGAAATTGAAGAGCATTAATTCTTTGCTGAATGAAATTGCATTGTAATGGATCTTTGTCAATTGCAATGCAATTTCTTCCTTTTTGAAGGCAACATGCTAGTGTTGTACCTAATTATCAAGCACAAAAAAATAATGAAGTAAATTAGTACAATGACATATTAACTAAAAAAAGAACATATTCAAATTCAATTCCATGTGGAAAAACCTACCTGAGCCAGAAAATAAATCCAGAACCCAATCTCCTTCATTTGAACATATGTCTGTAAGACCCGCCGCCGGTCGGGCGGGGCGGGGCGGCCCGGCGGTGGCCCTAAACAAATTGGTTATTTGATACCCATGAACAAACTGGTTATTTGTTACCATAAACATACCCTCGTCATGCAAATGGTGGTTGATTGTATAAAATATAACCAAAACTCTGGAAAAATGAGGTACTGTTTATTGGGAAAGCTCTTTTTGTCATGCAACATTTTAGGTACCTTTCATATGGAAGGCTCTATTTTTGCTGGTTACTTTTTGGCATATGTACAAAAGAATTAAAAGATAATTACTCTCCAAATGAAGTATATGGAAAAGAAGTCGAACTAAGAAATATTGGGCCAAAGATAATGAAGAGAATGAAAGATAACCACTCCCCCTGAAGTATATGGAAAAAAAAGGTCAAAACTACGAAAAGTGAGGTGTCATTGATTAGGCAGGCTCTTTTGATCTCGCTACTTTTGAATCCAACCGGAGTAGAGTCATGGCGTCTCGTCACTTTTGAATACAACGAAGAGTTATGGATGTGATATATGGCATGTCGTCTACTCATTTTTCATTCCAGTGAACAAGACTTGTCCATATAACACATGCCATAATGCCACCTACTCACTGTCTCTTGGTTTTAAGGTAATCTAATTCCGTAAGTGCTCACCTATGAAAATGTTCGATTCATTTCATCAACAAATCTAGCATTGAGCCACAACAAATTTCTGCAATTCTGGAAGGAGCAACCACGAGCGTTTGATTTACAGCACATATCATTTTATTTCAGCACAACTTCAACATTCGGCTTCAATGCGACTTCACACTATACACTACAAGTTCAAATGTCACCACAATAAGCTCCACGCTCCAACAATGATATGGGAGATGACGAAAGGCTCCACAATACAGTCACACTCCAATAATGATACACTCCATCAATGAATTTATCCACTCAATGGTACATTGCAAGTTACAATCGTTGTAGGATCACATCGATACACATTTTTTTATCCGATGTATCTTGTCATATCTTGCATAAAAATATTGCCCATTGATCTTCACTTTATCTCTCATAATCGACATAGCATAACCAACCTTTAGTCATAGCATGATGGGTGCAACTCCAAATGACGGTTCAACCCTAACTTAACCTTGGCCCAACTAGTCGAATTAGATTGACATATTAATTAATAATAAATTCTATATTGTTAAATCCATGACTCTCTCTCTCTCTCTCTCTCTCTCTCTCTCTCTCTCTCACACACACACACACACACA
>APFE030884245.1:58139-72000 GCA_000404065.3 Pinus taeda | reverse complement strand
ATGAAAAATAAATTTAAAATAAAATATAAAAGAAACTGCCAAGTGGACTTGCATGTACCCACTCTCCACCACTGTGTTGTCAACCACACCATGTTTTCTTAATTGCTTATGTATGCCTCGATTGCTGCCCAGATGTCTATGTGCATGTTTCCACTACGCCAATCTGCGACATCGTGAAGAATAGCACAACGAAAATATGAAGAAGTTGAGAGAAAATAAGAATCAGTTGTTCTGAACGCAAGGAAACAAAGTATACAATGGCATTGAAATGGTTGCATTATCTAATTTTATTTGAGGAAAATGTCTCCCCTCGAACCCTGGCTCCAAAATGTCTCCCCTCGAACCCTGGCTCCAAAATGTTCAGCGACAAAGCCTCAATCTACAGTATCAGATCATGCTTGGCAACATATTTCTTATTTTCCTTAAAGAAGCGGCTTGGAAACAGATTTCTTATTTTTCTTATTTTCTTGAAGAGGCCGCCGAAAGTAGTTAAGATGGTCCAATAGTAAGTACCTGTTAAAATGGTCCAATAATAAGTACCCCATTTTTCTCTTGAGATTTTTCTTTTATTGTTTCTGGACAATAAAACAATGTTATAAGCTAGTTATTTTTAACAGTCCAATACAGCCCTACCAACCACACCAGTTTTCCTTACATCATGACTATATATAGTTGCTAAGTTCAAGTATCTGAAATCCAAAGTATTCCTTATAAAATTTGTGTATTGAATTGTTGTGTGCTGTAGAAGTATAGTATCAGTTATTAATTATTTGCTTTGTGAAACAAGGAATCAGATCAAGGATTGTTGGCGCTGGGACTAAAGGAAAATAAAATACGAATCATCATGCAATATTTTTCCAAGAGCAAGTAGTGAGATGAAAAAGAGCGCAACCTATGTATAAAACAAAGCGAGCGACATTCATGGTTTCTCTTAAAAAAAACCAACCTAAACAAGCTTACTTGCAAATCTAAGAGAGACGCGAGAATTGTTCTTGGACATTACATAATCTATTTTAACGGTTAGTAGGCTGCCTCGAGTAATTAATGTTGGGCTGATCTTTAAGTCGCTGGAAAAGCGTTAAGTTACCAGATCTCTTGTAACCCTTTTCAGATAAACGTTGACAATGAATAGAATGGGCATAGATTTAAGATTGTGAATAATATTGTGGTTGCAGTGGATAAGATGTTCACTTATGAATAATTTAAGTATTCGCACCTGTGAATGATATGTTTGAGACTGCTTTGCAGCTTTGTTCAGATTTCAGAAGAAGCAGCTCTCTCCAGACTTCTGAAGGAGCCAAGCTAATGCCTCCTGTAGCAAAATGGGAAAAATGCTAATGCATCCTGCAACAAAATGAAAAAGGAGAAGGGAAAGACAGGTATACCCCTTACAGGATAGTCGAGAAGCTCCAAGATATTGACCCCGCCTTTCTCAGACTTCCATGGTACTCTTTTTGTAGGTGCTTTTTTGATGGGGAAAGGAATGTTAAGGTAATAAGCCTGCCACATTGATTCATCATGCCAATTTGCACAATTTTCAGATATCACAGTTGTAATCAAAACGAAGTCTTCTTTAACTTCTTAATTTTGTTCAAAAGGTGCATAGAAACAGTTTTAATATGCAAAGAGTCAAATGTTGCTATAAAACAGTGGTCTTACCTGGAAGTGCAGGTGGTTTATAGTTGCAAAAGCTCCCAGGCTGTTGTACCCAAGACGAAAAGATGGGTTGCCAACCTCGACAGCTAAATGCAATGCTAACAACAAGCTATCATGGTCAATGCGTTGGGGCAAGCAGTCCAATACTCTAGGCACAAGAAGTACATGCCCATATTCAATTGGACTCACCTGCAATATAACAAAGAATAACATCAGAAGTGCATCAAAGTATAGTCAAAAACCTCAAACACTGCATCAAAAGGTGCTGCCATCATCGTTATTTCTGCTTACATTTATGGCAATCACGTTTGGACTGTCAAAGACGGGCTTTTTCCAAATACTGAACTTTGTTTTCTTCACTTTCTTCAAAACGGAAAAGCACCTCTTCCTGGCCTACTTTGGTGAAATTGAATTTACTGGGGTCGAAGCCCTGCAGCACCTTGTCCACTCGAAATTCAGTAGGACGTTTCATAAAATGACGCCCTTCATTCAGCTGAGCAATGAAACCATATTTTCCAGGGATGATATGCACTTTATTACCCCACACAGTTTGTGGATATAATCCATGTCAAAACATAGCCAAATTAGAATTGACCGAACATAACTTGAAGATAAAATAAACTGTAAATTGGGGCTGGTCAGAGTGTTTGTGTAATGAAATGTTATTCTCCCCACCCAGGTTCTATTTTCACCACCCAGGTTCTATTTTCATTAGTCACATGACAAAGCTCAGAGCTTAACCGAGTTTATTTCGAGTAACATCCATTCCGAAGGGAACTGCCCAGTGGGTTACCCCAGTACACAGGAAGAAAAAAAATTACGACTAGAATATTCTACAAAGGGTACTGTTGAAACAACTGATAATTGAAAAATGAATTAAATATAATTCTCACCTTGGTTTCACAAATAGTAACATCATATCGGAACAGACCCCTCAGCATCCTTTCCACCCACTGCGAGTTCATTATGAAAAAGAAGATATCAATATTAATGTAATGTCTGTTTCTTATAAGGACATACTCCCTTATAGTGTATTCTCCCCAAAGCCAGCAATAAGAAATGATTCTCACCTGCCTAACAAGGACAGCATCAAGTAGAGTAATATCTTCCACGTTGGCATCTTTAACTGCATCTTTCTCTCCAGCAATGGTAAGCCTTCTCTTGAAGGTGTACAAAGGCAATTTGGAGCCTGAAATAAAATGGAAGCATAAAAATCATTGCTAAGAAGCAATAATCGTATAACCATGTTGGGGATATGTTGCTGTGATTTTAATACGTTTGCATTTAAAAATGCATGGTAAAGGAGCAATATCTTTTTGAGCAATATATCAACAAACTTTTTCGGAATATATTTGAAAAACATTATCGGGAAAAATAACAGCAAATTATAAATATTCGAAACTAGAGCAAAGTAATGTCTAGAAAAAGGCAATTAGACAACAAACCAAGTGCATCATAAGGTCCACGAGTAAGCAGACATGTAGAAAATTAGCATGAAAAAGATACATTCTCTAACCGAATTCTGAGGACAACTAACCACATCAATTTTGAAACAACAGAGAACCAGCAGCCAAACATACATTGAAAGCAAAATATCCTTCGATGGATCTCAAGTCACAAACATAAGAGTGGAATTGTTTGACAGCACAGAGATTTCCCTTGAAGAAATGTATACCTGAACCACAAGAACAGAGATTGCCCTCAGAATTATGCAGAAATTGTAATCAAAGACTTAATGCTCAAGAAGGTATTGTCCTATTCTTGATTGCCCTAAAATAAACCACAATATCATGCCATCAAATTATACCCCATTAACATGCCAGATAATATTAAAAGTCAATAAGTCGAACGAACCAAAACTGTGCTTAGGGAATTTTATAACATAACGAACTGGGATAAGCTAAGCGTGTAGAAAACAGATCCCCTCCTTTCCAGTCAATTTTTTCATAAAGCCAGTAGAAACTTTCCCATAATATTGGAATTGCTGAAATCGCAACATTGAGGCGCGAATATGGTTTTTAACGTCCAATATGATAAAGAAAGTGAGGATTTTTCTGAAATGTCAGAATATGCATTAAACAATTATTCATTGCTAAGATTAAGATTTTTCTGTGTCATGTTACAGCACAAATCCTAGACTGAAGGCAGGGACTGAAACCACTATTGTAGAAAATAATATCCGAGATTCATAAAATTAATAGATTTGACAGGCTAAATAATCATACAAAAAGCCGCCAAAGTCGGAATCAACGTTGCAAATCAAGAAACTTCATTATAAATCCACATACTTCCAGACTTCGCATTGCAAAATATAAAACTGCCATTCATTGCCAACTCTGAAAACTCAATGGAAACGCTATGCTAGTTTGGCAATCAAAAGCTGCTACGTTGACAAGGGGGCGGGGGGGGTGGCGATGGCAGAGGGTGGCGCTGCGGGTCAAATAAAATTAAAAACTTAAAAAAAGAAATTGAATGGCCATGGCTCAAACTTCGGCAAATTTTTAGCTCAAAACTAGCGATCAATAAACAATTCTGGGATAGAGTAGATTTGTAGGATTAAATGAACCAAACTAAAATCCCAAATATGCAAAACAGAAGAGAAAATAAAATCCCAAATATGCAAAACAGAAGAGAAAATAACAGATTTTGTTTTAACCGACCAAAAAGCGATTCTTGGAAAGATAAAAAGGGAATTAAAAGATTTACCTGGAACACAGCACTGGCCTAAACAGTTGCGGCCACAGCCAAGCCCTTCGGAGCCCTCCTGGTAGTTAGATAGAATAGTGGGACACTTCTTTATGGTCAACATGGTTGTGGTTAATATGAGAGATTAATTAGCGGCCAAACTAAGATAAACGACCTCTACCTCTCCCAAATTATTTCTTCTTTGCTTAGAAGAAATGGATGGGCGGGGCAGCGAAGGGCTTCGTCGCGGCCACCTCCTGCGAGAAAGAGGAGATCAGAGGGGTTGCCGCCTTCTGAGGGCAAGGCTCCTCTCCCACCGTGCAGCCACGGTGTACTCTCTACTGCACCACAACCGTTCCTGCTCTGCAGAATTCTTCTGCAATCATGGGGATGGAACCGCAAAATACATTTAATAGCCGTGTTGCCACAACTTGACAGACCTTGCTTTCCCTTTTTCAATGGCCTTATTTTCCTCTCCCTGCACGAGTTCTCGAAATTGTATCCTCCACAGCTGCACCGGATTCAATCCCCTCCCATGTCTTCACAAACTATGAACATTCTTTCTGCCAAGAAAGTAAACTTTGAAATTCAGAAGATCCTGCTTCCGAATCTCTTAAAGGCGCAGCTAATAAATTCAAATTCAGATGATGGTTTATGCCAGAAAATGTGTGTAACGCTGAAGAGATATCAGAGGGATGGCTGAACGAGCGTGAACAACAAATCGACTTCGCAAATTCTTTACCAATGGCTGAGATCTGCAAAAGGGCGAGCACGCTGCCATATAGCATTTAGAATTGAAGAACAACGGAAGACAAGTGGCCAACTGAAGACAAGTGGCTACTGCCATACAAAATTCGTGTTGTGGAAGTCGGCAACCAAAGTTTGGATAAAATAACTTGCTGCTTCAACCAGCCTACTTAGGATAAGATCATATTACAAACTTTGCCTCCACAGCCTACTTCGGATAAGATGATATTGCGTCAATCTTTTTGCATCGGGCGACGTGAAGGCTGTAATAAGACCTCAATTGTTTTCCAAACCAAAAACTTTGCTTAAAAGTTTGTTGAATGAAATTGGGAGCATTAAACTTAGGTTAACATGCCAAATCACTGGAAAAAAACCGATCAAAGTATAAACTAATGCTCGGTCAACGATCTATCGATCGCTAATAGTCCCAGGCAGGACTAAATAAGGAATTATTATAGATAAAAAATGAAGTAACTGCACCACACAACTCAAACTGTAAGTCCGGATTTACGAAAAAATTGGGAGTAATTCTAAAATTGGTATAAAATATATTATATTTTTTTATTTTATTGCAGGTTAGTTTTTATTAAATTTTTATACAAATTGGTAAAATATATATATATATATATATATTTATTTTTTGTTCATGCATATTAGCTTTTATTAAGTATTTAATACAATGCCAGGTGGATAAATTTCTCACTAATTTTTTTACAGTGATATGTAAATACAATTACATTATTCATATCATAATTTTTAATTTTAAATATTTCTACAATGATTTTTAATTCAAAACTATATCCAGTGACAGTGGAACTCCCCATCAAAATGCCACACGGTCTCCACCAAAACCGCACCCTAACTACCTTTACTCTGTCGACCACTAACCAGTTGATCGAGCAAAATTAATGAAGCTCGTTGGTGAAAGAGAGAGCAGAGACTAGGATTAGTCATATTTTTTCACCTAAAGCAGTTATTAAATAAAAAAGGATTGTGAAACTTGTGGGAACCAAATTTCCAATCAAAATTAAGATCGAGTAATTTGTTGTAACACCTCATTTGAGATCATTGGAAAGTTAAGCACATAATCTTACTTAAAAATAAACGATTGTGAGAACCAAATCTCCATAAGTATCAAAACTAACATCAGGTAATATGTTGTAACACCCTGTTTGAGAGCATTGAAAAGTTTCCCAGCATCTTTTCCTGACAATGCCATAGTCACTTCTAAGGTTTCCAATGGCAAATTACAGTGGAACCTTGAAGAGGTTCCCATTACACCAAAACCCGCAGGTGTTGGTAAACATTCCAAACAAGTAACTAGGATCCTAGGGTGGAAACTACAGATTCCATAGAGGTGCGGTGATTCTTCCAACACCCTCCTCAAATGCAATTTGGGGGAATCGAATCTGGGTCTAGGCTTTGATACCATGAAGAGGTTTTCCATTACACCGAAACCTGCAGGTGTTGGTAAACATTCCAAACCAGTAACTAGGATCCCTAGTGTAAGGACCTGCGGTGCGAGTCACCTTCACTGTGAAGTGTGTGCGAGGAGCATGTGAGAAATGCGAAGTGAACGAGGCGAGAAATGAGTTTATAAGGTGTTGGGTGAGTTGAGGGGGCGGTCCCACGAGTTGGGTGGGCTGACCCTCCTCCTGGGTGAGACAACACATTGTGAATGAGTCGGCTTAGGTGTTGGGCGTAGGTCAGCTGGGTGACATAACCCGCCACCTGCCCGTATATATTGGTGGAGCGTTTGTGGAGACGAATCATCATCATTCCAACAACACAGTTCATCTACGAGCTAAGGTTGGAGAGCAAGTTAGGCGTAGGTTGAGAAGTGCGAAGGGTGTAGGGAGATGTGCTTTCACTTCAGCAAACTTAGCATGCAGAAAACTCATGTAGAAAACTCAGGCAAGGCCGTTTGGCAGAAAACTCGGGTGAGGTCGTCGGGCATAAAACTCGGGTGAGGTTGTCGGGCAGAAAAATCGGGTGAGGTAATTCAGTTGAACCGAGAGAGGCCATTGGGTGACTCGGGTGAAGTCATTCAGGCGAGCCGGGTGAGGTTGTCAGGCGACCCGAGTGAAGTTGTTAGGGCGAGTTGGGTGAGGTCGTTCGGCAAGCCGGGTGAAGTCGTTCGGGCGAGCCGGGTGAGGTCGTCGGGCGACCCAGGTGAAGTCGTTTGGGCGAGCCGGGTGAGGTCGTCGGGCGACCCGGGTGAAGTCATTCAGGCGAGCTGGGTGAGGTCGTTGAGTGACCCAGGAGAAGTCATTTGGGCGAGCTGGGTGAGGTCGTCGAGCGACCCGAGTGAAGGCGTTCGGGTGGACTCGGATGAGTCGTGCGAAGGCGACTAGGGCGAGTCGTGCGAAGGCGGGGGTGAACGTGCAGGCGAGCAACCGGGTGAGGGCGCGCCATGCATGTCGAAACGAAGGTTGGAACCACAGGTCGTGAACATGAGTTGGGCAGGCGGGACTGCCTGTGGTCCACCGAACAGAGGTTAGGCAGGATAGCACGATTTGGGCGTTTGCTGAACAAACGAAGAACGAGTCAGGTGAAGATGTGTGACGAGGTGAACAAAGGGTTGGTGAGTCGTGCGGCGACAGTCCGGAGGCACTGACGAGCTGGGCAACCAAGTTTGCTGAAAATTGGAAATTTGGCTAAGTGTAAATTTGGGGTTTCCCAAGATTTAGCTTATATTTGTAAAAGTGGAAAATTATATATATTGATATCGGACAGACTCATATTGCAGGGAGTTGCCCCTCCCTTTATACTGTTGTGCAATTGTATATGTGTTAATTGCTGTTGATGATGAATGTGTATGGGTTTTCATATGTATAAAGGACAAAGATAATACTTGGTAATGAAAAATAAACTAAGTATGGAATGTTAGACATAGTCCATGAACATAAGTATTGATGAAAATAAAGTGTTTGGTGGTACCGCACCTCGCTACAAGTGGTTGGAAGATTACCACTAGTGTAGGGGCGTGACAAATGGTATCAGAGCTGATTTAGGGGGAGTGCAAGTGAAGGAAGCTGATCTCACTGATAGGTGGAATCAAGAGCTGGTTTAGTTTTTCCAAGAACTTGGTGAATGGTGAAGAAATTTGAATAGGTGATTTAGGTTGCAAGAAAGTGGATGGCCGAGATGGTAGAAGAACCTATGGCGGGTGAATCTAGCCATGATACAGGTAAAGCTTTCCGATACAAGGTGTTGGAACAGATGAGTAGATGGAGTTTTGAATGGTCTTCAATGAAGGCCGAGAACATGATGATTCGAGAACGCTGTTTGAAGATCAAAGAAGAACTTGAAGAACTCAAGGACCAATACAAGGATGTTGTAGATGTGACAACGATGGAGGATGAACTTGAGATTGATCAAGTTGGACCAGGATCGTGTAGTTTGCAGACACGGATGAATGGGGATACTCACATGGAGGAGCCTCATGATGATGATGTAAGTACTATTGATACTTGTGTTTCACTTGAGCATTTGGTAGATGAACCGTATGCAGGGAAGAGCAAAGTCAGTTTGCTGATGCAAGGGAACATATTACCATGGATGTCTATGATGAGACCTTGTATGGAGAAGCAAGGATTGTTGATTGTTGCAGGACTTGTTGGGGTTGTTTGTGACCTTGTGGTAGAAGGTTCAAAGGCCCTTGACAAGGGAGGAACGTGATGATCATTGCGGAGGATTGGGTCATGCTTTAGCCACATGGAGGAATTGACTAAGTGCCCGACATGACTCATGGACAGATTGAAGGAGGGCACATACTTGAGTGAGGTGATACTTGGGTGAACTTCTCATGGCTGAGACCAAGAGCAAGTCTTGGTGGAAGCTCTAGTGGGGGAGCCATGGTGGAGACACTCATCTGATGATGATATGGTTGGGTGACCGAGTTCACTAGACTGAAGATTGCAAACTTGGATAGGGATGACTGATTGTTGTGATGGGTATACTTAGTTGGACTACACGGGAAAATTAGTCATGGACATCAGGTTGGAGACATGGAGCATGGCAGTCTATGCAGGGACATTATGCAGGAGCACTTGTAGAGGTGTCACTTATGGGCATCCAATGAGGAGTGCCAAGGCAAGGATGTTGTGCAGGTGGATTTGTTGGTGTGACATGGAGATGTTTTACTTACAAGCCGATGGAGAGGTTGTGCACTCTTGTACAACAAGGCCATGGACTTGGATGGAGTTGTGAGCAGACTATGGAGCATTCCTACTACATGGAGAGTTGAGGCATCTTGCAGAGACCTTTGGGCCGAGACTTGTATGCTTGCTAGAGTATTCGTTGGAGATGACACATGGAGATCATGATGACACGAGGTTGTGACTTTTGGGGACTTCATATATGGTGGACTTAGAGGATTTGATGCATTGAAGAGCTGAGGTCAGATACTTTGATGCAAGATGGGGTGCATACTTTTGAGTACATGTATGGGTGTGGATTGGAAGAGTGACTTGATGGGAAGGATCGATATGAGACACTTTAGAGTGATGGAGTTACAACGATGATGATGCTTTGGTGGCAACACTTGGGCATGGGTTGAGCCGAGACTTAAACACTTTTGACACATGGGAGCTAATTGATCTATGATCATGGGTAGCACATGGGAGATGAGATAGGTGTATACTTGTTTCTATAGTAGACTTGAGGGATGGCACATCACATATATGATGGAGGTAGCTTCATGGACCTGGATGTGGCACCAGGTTTGATGAGATGATCTCTTCACTTTGAGGAGATGGATGTTTTGTAGATGGATGATGATGTTGGGATAGATGCGGCTGATTTCATGCAACACATTGACACCAAACATCATGGACAAGCATGTTTCAGATGAGATGAGGACTACTTCATGGACCTGAGCATGGCTTACTTGTATGGAGATGGATTCTTGATCCAGTTGATGATGTGACAGGATGTTCTGAGAAATGACTGGTGATGGCATGAGGATGTGCATTCTCATGGTTTGAGTGTGATAGTTGGACTGATCATCTGACTAGTTCGAGTCATGAGGGGTACCCGTGTGCAGAGATGTGTTAGCATTTGTTGGAGTATCATAGCAGCAGTTCACACGATGACGATACATGATGAGGTCAACACGAGATGTTGAAGGAAGCATGTAGCTTGAGATGGAGGGGCCAACCTTCCACGATGGGGAGCAGCATGTGGAGATTGTGACGAGGTGGTTGATGATCATGGATTGAGAAGAATTTCCAATGTATGACATATCGGTGGGGTGTATGCCTTGGTATGGATATCTTGGTGACAGATGGTTGTTGGGATGAGATATTGTCGAGGACAACAATGACTTTAGGTGGGGAGGATGTAAGGACTTGCGGTCCGGGTCACCTTCATCGTCTGAAGTGCCTGCGAGGAGCATGTGAGAAATGCAAAGTGAACGAGCCAAGAAACGAGTTTATAAGGTGTTGGGCGAGTTGAGGGGGTGGTCCCACGAGTTGGGTGGGTCGACCCTCCTCCTCCTGGGTGAGAAAACACATTGTGAACAAGTCGGCTTGGGCGTTGGGCGTAGGTCGGCCTGGTGACATAACCTGCCACCCGCTCGTATATATTGGTGGAGCGTTTGTCGAGACGAATCATCATCATTCCAACAACACAGTTCATTTACGAGCTAAGGTTGGAGAGCGATTTAGGCGCAGGTTGAGAAGTGTGAAGGCTGCAGGGAGATGTGCTCGCACTTCGGGCAAACTTAGCGTGCAGAAAACTCGTGCAGGAAACTTGTGCAGAAAACTCGAGTGAGGTCGTCGGGCAGAAAACTTGGGCGAGGTTGTTGGGAAGAAAACTCGGGTGAGGTCGGGTGAATTCGTTCGGGCGAGCCGGGTGAGGTCGTTGGGCGACCTGGGTGAAGTCACTCAGGCGAGCTGGGTGAGGTTGTCGGGCTACTCAGGTGAAGTCGTTCGGGCGAGCTGGGTGAGGTCATCGGGCAACCTGGGTGAAGTCGTTTGGGCGAGCCGGGTGAGGTCGTCGGGCGACCCGGGTGAATGAGTTCGGGCGGACTCGGGTGAGTCGTGTGAAGGTGATTCAGGTGAGTCGTTTGAAGGCGCCAGTGAACATGCGAACGAGAAACCAGATGAGGGCACGACGTGCACACTGAAATGAAGGTTGGAACTGGAGGTCGTGAATGTGAGTCGAGCAGGCGGGACTGCATGTGGTCCATCGAACAGAGGTCGGGTACGATATCACGATTTGGGCGTTTGCTGAACAAACAGAGAGCGAGTCAGGTGAAGATGTGTGACGAGGTGAAAAAAGGGTTGGTGAGTCATGTAGTGACTATGTAGAGGCGTCAACGAGTTGGGCAACCGAGTTTGTCGAAAATTGGAAATTTGGCTAAGTGTAAATTTGGGGCTTCTCAAGATTTAGCTTATACTTGTAAAAGTGAAAAATTATATATATATATTGATATCGGGCAGACTCATATTGCAGGGAGTTGCCCCTCACTTTATACTGTTGTGCAATTGTATATGTGTTAATTGTTGTTGATGATGAATGTGTATGGGTTTTCATCTGTATAAAGGACAAAGATAATACTTGGTAACGAAAAATAAACTAAGTATGGAATGTTAGGCGTAGTCCATGAACATAAGTATTGGTGAAAATAAAGTGTTCGGTGGTGCCACACCTCGCTACAAGTGTTTGGAAGATTACCGCTAGTGTAGGGGTGTGACACCCATCGTCATGCCCCTACACCTGCAGTAGTCTTTCAACCGCTTATAGCGAGGTGCGACACTACCAACCATTTTCTTTTCACCAGTACTTGCGATTGTAGACTATGCCTAACATTCCATACTTAGTTTTATTTTTTCGTTACCAAGTATTATTATGTTTCCTTTATAGAAGTGAAAGCCCATAACATTCACATAAACAACATTATACGAGAGAAATGCACAACAATATAAAGGGAGGGGCAACTCCCTGCAATATGAGTCTGCCCGTATCAATATATTATACATTCTTCACTTTTACAAAGTACAAGTTAAATCTTGGGAAACCCCAAATTTACACAGCCAATTTTCAACTTCGGCAAACTCGGGTGCCCGGCTCGTTGGCGCCTCCGCACGGTCATCACACGACTCACCAACCCTTCGTTCACCTTGTCACAAGATCGTGTTATTTGCCCAATTTGGGCGTGCCTCGTCATAACCAATTCGCCACACATGAGCGCCTTTGCATGAGTCACACATCTGTTCACAATCTCAACACTTCACTGTTTCCATCATACACAACTTCCACGTTTGGCTCTGCACGATGGGTAGGCGCTCACCCGAGTTGCCCAAGAACCCGTGCACAACCACCCAACTGCACACAACCGGGCGTTCACGCCTTCACCCGTGCGCCTTCGCACAACCAGGCGCCCTCGCCTTCACCCGTGCATTCCCTACTTCGACCGGCCTTCGTTTAGACTTATGCGTTCAAGCGACTTGCCCAAGACTTGGGCACATAACCATCTGCGCCTTCCTCCTTGCTGCAACCCCTTTCCACGCACTTCTCCTTGAAGACTCACTTGTCGAATGATTGAACTTTGCTCCAACAACTCGTTGCATATATAAGGATGGTTGGGCGAATTGGATTGCCCAAGATGACTCGTCCACCATGTAAACGCACACCCCTACTCATCGCAAACACCATCAAACACATGTCGGCTTGCTTCCACTTCGTAGGTTAGCTCGTGGGCAATCATCCACGCTCCCACGACTATAAAAACACATCACTCAACCATCATTCATGCACATTAACACTTGCTGTCCACACACCTTCTGTTGGCTCGCACTTTCCTTCGTTTTAAGCTGCTCGTTCATCAACAGTCATCGCACTTCACTTGGTGGGTGTGCCAAGGACTGCAGGTCCTTACATCCTCCTCCACTGAAGTTGTTGTCGTCCTCGATAACATGCCATCCTGGTAGCCATCCACCAAGATCATCAACAACTGTCTCACCCATGATGTCAACTCCTTCACATACTCCAACCATCTCTGCAACATATGTAGAACCACTGTCTCCATCATGTCTCGTCCTGGCAACCATCTATCACCAAGATCACCATACCAAGGTATACACCCCATCGGTATGTCATACATCAGAAATCATCTCAATCCATGACCATCGACCATCTCGTCGCAATCTCCACATGCTTCTCCCCATCGTGGAAGGCTGGTCCCCCATCTCAAGCTACATGCTTCCTGCAACCTCTCGTGTCAACCTCATCATGTTTCGTCCTTGTGTGAACTGCTGCCATGATACTCCAACATAATGCTAACACATCTCTGTACACTGACATCCCCCATGTCTGAACTAGTCACGTGATCAGTCCAACTGTCACACTCAAACCATGAGAATGTACATCCTCATGCCACCATCAATCATTTCTCAGAACATCCCGTCACATCCTCAACTCGATCAAGAATCCATCTCCATACAAGTGTAAGCCATGCTCAGGTCCATGAAGTAGCCCTCATCTCATCTGCAACATGCTGTCCATCATGTCTGGTACTAATGTGCTGGATGAAATTAGCCAGATCTACCCAAACATCATCATCCATATGCAAAACATCCATCTCCTCAAAGTGAAGAGACCATCTCATCTTGATGTGCCACATCCAGGTCCATGAAGCAACCTCCATCCTATCTGCAATGTTCCATTCGTCAAGTTTGCCATAGAAATGAGTACACACCTGTCTCATCTATCCATGTGCTGCCCATGATCATAGATCAATCAGCTCCCATGTGTCAAAAGTGGTTAA
>APFE030884245.1:32522-57945 GCA_000404065.3 Pinus taeda | reverse complement strand
TGCCACCAAGGCATCATCATCGTTGCAACTTTCTCACTCCAAAGTGTTTCATATCGATCCTCCACATCAAGTTCCTCTTTCAAGCCACACCCATACATGTACTCAAAAATATGCACCCCATCCTGCATCAAAGTCTCTGACCTCGGCTCCTCAATGCATCAGATCCTCCAAGTCCACCATATATGAAGTCCCTAAAAGTCACAACCTCATGTCATCATGAGCTCCATAAGTCATCTCCAACCAACATCTTAGCAAGCATACAAGTCTCGGCCCAAAGGTCTGTGCAAGATGCCTCGGCTCTCCATGTAGTAGGAATGCTCCATAGTCTGCTCACAACTCCATCCAAGTCCATGGCCTTGTTGTACATAAGTGCACAACCTCTCCATCGGCTCATACGTAATAGTCTCCATGTCACACCGCAAACCACTTGCACAACATCCTAGCCTTGGCACTCCTCATTGGATGCCCATAAGTGACACCTCTACAAGTGCTCCTGCATAAGACTGCCATGCTCCATGTCTCCAACCTGATGTCCATGACTAAGTTGCACATGTAGTCCAACCAAATAGATCCATCACAACAATTGGTCATCCTCATCCAAGTCTGCAATCTTTGGTCTAGTGAACTCGGTCACCCAACCATATCATCATCATCACAAGTCCCTTCCATCATAGCTCCCCCACTAAAGGTTCCACCAAGACTTTCTCTTGGTCTTGGCCATGAGAAGTCCACCTAAGTATCATCGTACCTCAAGAGCGTGTCCTCCAATCTGTCCATGAGTCATGCCGGGCACTTGGCCAATTCTCCATGTGGCTAAAGCATGACCCAATCCTTCCACAATGATCATCATGTTCCTCCCTTGTCACGGGCCTTTGTACCTCCTATCATAAGGTCACAAACAACCCCAACAAGTCCTGTAATAGTCAACAATCCTTGCTTCTCCATACAAGGTCTCATCATAGTCATCCATGGTAAGATGCTCCCTTGCATCGACAAACTGATTTTGCCCTTCCCTGCATACGGTCCATCTACCAAATGCTCAAGTGAAACACAAGTATCAATACTTACTTCATCATAATCATGAGGCTCCTTCATGTGAGTATCCCCATCCATCCATGTCTGCAAACTGCACGATCCTGGTCCAACTTGATCGATCTCGAGTTCGTCCTCCATCGTTGTCACATCTACAACATCTTCAACTATCACGGCTTCCTCTTCCTTATCATCGCATTCTGCAACTTTCTCCTTATGAGTCAAAGCTATGGAATGCTTCTTCTCAAGAGTTAGCCATTTCCACTTCTCTCGAATCAAGTCCTGCCTTATCTTCAATTCCTTGAGTTCTGCATCAAACAAGTCCACTTCCTTTGCAAGTCGATAGGCTTCGTCCCTATTCCCGTCAGAAATCCCTTCCTTGACCAAAGCACGAAGAGCATCCTTTGCTTTGAATAAGCCTTTGCCCCATTCTGCAAACCTTTGTTCAACCTCACTTGATTCTTCAAGTAGACTCCCTTCAAATTCCTTGAAGGTTGCAAAACCCATTTTCTACAAGATATACATCCTTCTTGACTCTTCACCATTCACCAAGTTCTCCCTGCAAGACTGAACCAGCTCTTGATTCTATCTGTCACCTGCAAAACTTGAACTTCCTTTTAATTCTTCGGCCTTTGTAGAATCAACTTCCTTCGTCTGCACTCCACCTGAATTAGCTCTGATACCAACTGTCACGCCCCTACACCTGCGGTAGTCTTTCAACAGCTTATAGGGAGGTGCGACACTAACAACCGTTTTCTTTTCACCAATACTTACAATTGTAGACTAAGCCTAACATTCCATACTTAGTTTTATTTTTTCGTTACCAAGTATTATTACGTTTCCTTTATACAAGTGAAAGCCCATAACATTCACATAAAGAACATTATATGAGAGAAATGCACAATAGTATAAAGGGAGGGGCAACTCCCTGTAATATGAGTCTGCCCGTATCAATATATTATACAATCTTCACTTTTACAAAGTACAAGTTAAATCTTGGGAAACCCCAAATTTACACTTAGCCAATTTTCAACTTTAGCAAACTCGGTTGCCCAGCTCGTCGGTGCCTCCGCACGACTCACCAACCCTTCGTTCACCTTGTTGCACGATTGTGTTCTTTGCTTAACTTTGGCGCGCCTAATCGTAACCAAGTCACCACACACGGGCGCCTCCACACGAGTCACACCTCCGTTCAAAATCTCAACACTTCGCTGTTTCCACCATACACAACTTCCGCATTTGCCTCTGCATGATGGGTGGGCGCTCACCCGAGCTGCCCAAGAACCTGTGCACAACCACCCAACCGCACAACTGCACACAACCGGGCGTTCACGCCTTCACCCGTGCACCTTCGCACAATGGGGAGCCCTTGCCTTCACCCGTGCACGCCTTGCACGACCAGGCGCCCACGCCTTCACCCGTGCATGCCCTACTTCGGCTGGCCTTCGTTTAGACTTGTGCGTTCAAGCGACCTGCCCAAGACTTGGGTGCATAACCATCTACGCCTTCCTCCTTGTTGCAATCCTTTTCCACGCACTTCTCCTTGAAGACTCACTTGTCGAATGATTGAACTTTGCTCCAACAACTTGTTGCATATATAAGGATGGTTGGGCGAGTTGGCTTGCCCAAGCCGACTCGTCCACCATGTAAACGCACACCCCTGCTCATCGCAAACACCATCAAACACATGTCGGCTTGCTTCCACTTCGTAGGTTGGCCCATGGGCAATCATCCACGCTCCCACGCCTATAAAAACACATCGCTCAACCATCATTCGTGTGCATTAACACTTGCTATCCACGCATCTTTAGTTAGCTCGCACTTTCCTTCGTTTTAAGCTGCTCGTTCACCAACAACTGTCGCACTTCATCCGGCGGGCATGCCAAGGACCGCAGGTCCTTACACCCAGGGTGGAAATTACGGATTCCATAGAGGTGCGGTGATTCTTCCAACAAACCTCTCATCCAAGGTTTTGGAATGTTCTTTAGGGCTATCGTACTTGGAATCCAGTAGGTTCCAACTTGAGTCTAGTCAAAGATACACAAAAGATAAAGTTCAACAACAATGTCACTTAATAAGCTCAAAAGATAACACCTCATTTGAGATCATTGGAAAGTTTCTCTCTAGTTTCTTTTCTAATTAAAGAAATCACGCCTAAAGCAATTATTAGAAGCACATAATCTTACGTAAAAATAAACCGTTGTGAGAACCAAATCTCCAGAAGTATCAAAACTAAGATCGGGTAATCTGTTGTAACACCCTATTTGAGAGCATTGAAAAGTTTCCCTCCATCTTTTCCTGACAATGCCAGAGTCACTTCTAAGGTTTCCAATGGCAGATTACAGTGGAACGTCTCATCCAGGGTTTTGGAAGGTGCTTTAGGGCTATCTTACTTGGAATCCAGTAGTAGCTCACATTCCAGCTTGAGTCTAGTCAAAGATATACGAAAGATAAAATTCAACGACAGTAGTCGCTTAATAAGTTTTGTGGAACCTTCACTTCTTCATCCTGCTTGCCTGCTTGTTTTTCATTTTTTTATTGTCAATTAACCATCAATTCATCCACATCCACGAGTAAAAAGGCTTTCAAACACTGTTCCTGGAGAACATATTTTTTTAGCCCAGAGTGTCGATATAGGGCCGCACTTTTGCAGCCATTATAATGTTTTCATGCCATTTTCTGGTTTTCCCTTATTGCTTTAGAGCTTGGAGTCCCCAATGAAGGATACCACCAATGATAGGGATGATAATGGAATTTCTGGAACTAAGCTACCATTCAACATGTATCCTTATAAAGTTGGTACAATTAATAATACTTCAATATCCCATTTCATAATATATAATCCTATATCTGTGCTAAGGCCAACGTGAATTCCTTCTTAAATTATTTGTGATTTTAATAGATTTTGTTTTTACAATTAAATTAAAATTTTATCATAAAAATATTGTGAGATTTGTTTTGTTAGGCGAGGGCCCACGTACAATGAAGGACAATGAAATTCAAGTTCGTAGAGTAAGAAGAGGATATAATTGACACAATGATCGACTACTGATTTCAAAGGCGTGCGTGCGTAGCCATCCTTAAGTTGATTGTAGATTCTCGAAATATTCAGGAATTTGTTGGACATAAATGTGGTTAATTTTTTGACGACGCCCATGTCTATCGAATTCCCGAATATTGCGGGAATCTACAATCAACTTAAACTCACCATGCATCACCCTCTACTCAGAAACATAAAAATGAAATGTATGATGATAATGAAGTCATACAATTTAGTGGGTGGGTCGTGGTGCACAGTAAAATCCATGTCAACTACAATATTCAAATCCTTCCACCATATGCCATGCAATGTAATAAATCAAAATGTATGATCCTTAAAGAATCAAATATTTCAGCCTACCCCCTACCCGAAAAGGAGAGAAGTGGAGTGCAGTGTTTTAAAACTACTTGGAAAGGGATCCAAAAACTAGGATGGGATGTGTTCCAACCACTTAGTCAGATTCGTATACGATTATGTAAACCAATGTTTGGCCAGCTATATACATTTGATATTTATGACCTACGATACACGTGTTTATATATATATATATATAAATTAATTCGTGTGTTTTAGTTTTTACTAAGACCCATCTGTATATATATTAGATATTTAAATTAATTAATTTGTGTGTTTTAGTTTTTACTAAGACATTATATGTGGAAATAGTAATGGGGAGCTCAATTATGGGAGATTAAAATTATTCGAAAGAACATTTTGATTTTACTCATTTTCACACAATTTTAATGATAATATGTTACAATTCCACATCATTTTTCTATCCAAACATTACACATCATGAAACATGAAAGAAACGAGGAATGCAAATCATAAGTTGATCCTTCATTAATGTTATGAGTTTAGTTTAGTAAAGGATTTTGTTTAGTTTTTTATGCAAATTTCATCTTACCTTTAGCTCTTTATGCAAGTTTCATCTCAACTTTGGCTTCGTTGTCGTTGTGTTGAAGTCAAAAAGCTAGAATTCTTAGGCTCTATTTGTTGATCATTGAAAAGAATTCAAGGATTTAGCTGGTTTAATGTTTGGAACAGTTGAATTTCATTCTTTCACGAAGCTGCTTCTATGCCAGTACGTTTTGACGGAAAGTTACAGTGGAATGATGTTTAATATTTTGATGTGTTCTTTCGATATTGTTGTGTAATTACTGTAGTTCTGGCAAGTTCCTTTTGATTCACCCATTTTTTTTCCTGGAGTCTGAAACGTGCGTTTAATCAAATTTTGCAGCTATCAAGTGGTGAAGGTTTCTGAAGAGGTGAAATAAAAGGAGAGCCTCCTGACTTATTCTAATCACAGTTTCGATAATCTCTCTCAAATTTGAACCGTTAGATGAGTAAAGAAATCGTGCATGAAGTTAGTTATTTCTTTTACGTTGAAGATATTATAGCCTTTAATTAACGCCTTTACGTTATCAGTCAAAGCCAACACAATTTAGATGTAGTTCACGCTTATGGATTTCTTGAATTCACGAAAATACCATGGATATCTTCTCTTCTTGGAGGAGACGAAAAAGCATGAAGAATTGATTGCGGAGAATCAATTCTGAAAGCTTAAAGAATTGATTGCGCTTTTTTTTACTGCGCAATTGCTAAATCAGATGTCATTTTTAAAGCCAGGGGCTCGGAATTGTTCAGACAATTAAAAAGAAGGAGAATAAAGAGGTGCTTACACCATTTTTGTGAATGTCTATAGTTTTTTTCTTTATTGTTTTATTGGCATATAAATAGTCTTATTTGCAGCCTTTCCATTAAGCACATAATTATTTATAATTATATCTTCGTTTTTATTTTGAACTTTTCCGTCATAGTGTTCCATTTTTTATGTAGAAAACATTTTCTATATTTATTCCTTGCTAATATAATAAAAATATAATTGGATTTCATTTTCACACTCAATCAATCAAGCAAAGATAGATTAATACAACTTTTCATATTTTTGATGATTTAATAATAGCTACATCTGGTTCCTCCCTTGGTCACAAAATTTCTCAATGGTCCCTTAGATTCATGTCCAATAATGCTTAGGGTTATTTTTGCATTTAAGGAGAAGAGAAAGTAGGCACAATTAGCCACCCCATCATATATAACTAGAGGATAAGTTTCTAAATTTTGTTCCTATCCATTGAGTCTAATAGTGATGATTGAGACCTAATTTTCATTGAGATGTAGCCTCTTAACATTGGATATGGACCAATCTCTAATAATAAGATGATCCATTCCTTGATGGTGTTCTCCTACTCAAAGCCATGATGTTTATGTGTCATTGTTCAGGATAAGTGATGTATTTATGCCTATTTATGTCATGTATTATATGTTAAGGTATTTAAGATCTTTGACTTTTCCTACTATGAACAAGAATCTTTATATTGAACTTTTCCCTTACTTTTGATTTCAGAGTTTCCTATATTTTATGCAACATTGTCCATATTTATACCTTGGTAATATAATAAAAAAATAATTGGGTTTCATTTTAACACTCAATCAAAGCAAAGATAGACTAATAGAATTTTGTCACTATTACTCTTTTGAGAAATGAACTTTACCATTTTATTTTAGGTTTGATAAAGGGTCCAAATTATAAAAAAAATTGAGAAGGGATAAACCTCATGCACCGAGATATCAATTAATAATGACATGTAGTACATAAATCTAATGGAATATATCTCAACCTATATAGCATTTATTACTTTATGGTTGGATGCACATTGATAATTGTGGTGAACAATATACACCATCCTTGTAAACACGAGACTAACTTAGTAATTTAGAAACCTTAGTGTTATAAATGGGAGCAACTGTGACTACTCATAGTTTTCTAATTGTTCCCCCTTGTCAAGTTTACTTCTAAATGGGATAAATCCCTTTTTATTGAACATATCCTTACATCCATATCCTAGAGTTCTCTTGAGAGATAATATTAAGATTCCAAGGATTGTATAATTTTGGATCAATGTTAATTTATTCATGTATATCTTTTTCTTTCTTTTTTTATGAAACAAGTGGAATGAGGTGTTATTTGATATTATGGAACTTTTCATATTTTTTATAATTTAATAATAGCTTGATTCTTTTTTACTTTTCCCTACAACTATGAATGATAGAGATGCAAATGACACTCTTTCCCTAGAGATTAGAGATTTTGAGTTGCACTATCTATTACCTGACCAAGGAGACACTTGGTTCCTCCCCTAGCCACATAATTTGTCAATAGTCCCATAGATTCATGTCCATATTTATACCTTGCTAATATAATAAAAATATAATTGGATTTCATTTTCAATCCATAAACATATGAAGAGAAACAATGTTCTTAATCTTTTGTATGCTTTCTCATTGTTTCAAGTTGTTGAATTGGTTTTGAGTATTAATAGCATCCATGATTTTTGCTCTACATGTTATAAATAACACATTTACTATTAACGCTACTCTTTTCTAGGCTACTGCCTTATGGCGTTTCCTTTACAGCGTTTAACGCTACTCTTTTCTAGGCTACTGCCTTACAGCGTTTCCTTTACAACATTTGGTACAATTGCTAGTTAAATTTATATACACCATATCATGTTATTTTATTCTTGAGATTCGTGTTAAATATTTAGGAAACCTTTTTTAAACACTATGGAATGTGTAATTTTATGGAACACATGGACACCCATAAATGAAATGTAAAGGGCAGATGCCTTTTACTTAAGTCGTGTCTTGAATGTGGCGGCCCGCAGACTAAGAAGATTCTCTTTCTTTCAAAGACGCGGTTATTGGAAACCTTGAAAACCATGGCAGCCAGGCGTTCCTTCGTTCGGTTGGGACGTGGAGAGTGAGGTGCTGCATGTAACCCATATGTTGCTATTTTCTTTGTCTTAGTGTTGCGTTCTTGAGACACATTCATTTTCTTCCCTACACATTAATAACCACTTATACTTCCCATGATCTCTGCACTTGCATTATGTTCATCACACAAACAAATCAGGAAAAAAAAAACACAACAATATATATGGCCATGAATGAAAATATATATAGAGAGGAGGTGCAACAATATATACCGTCCACCAACGGCCGCTCTCAAGGACTGTATGACAGACATGCTGAACGCCCTGGACTTGTGGAAGACCATGGTGGTGATCCCGAACTTGCCCCCCGAGTTGTCTACCCATTCCGTAGAGATGTCACAGATCATTCAGGAGAGAAATGGGGAGCTTTGGTAATCTTATTTTTGTTATCCGTATTGTACATCTGTTGCTCCTGCCATTGTTCGAACGGTCTGGCCAGTTTATGTGACGAAGCCACAAGTATACTGACAAGATGAAAGGGAACGTTGTCCCAGCTGTCGATTCTCAGGGGCACCCTCTCCATGGGAGGCATGGGCAGAGACACCAACTAGATGTTCATATTCGAGGCATGAGCTATAGTCGATTGACGCTTCTCCGAGTCGTTATATAGGAAACAGTAAGGCCCTGC
The DNA here is from genome assembly GCA_000404065.3 of Pinus taeda. Classification (NCBI taxonomy): domain Eukaryota; kingdom Viridiplantae; phylum Streptophyta; class Pinopsida; order Pinales; family Pinaceae; genus Pinus; species Pinus taeda. Next base: position 49,409 of record APFE030884245.1, on the reverse strand, counting down.
GAGGCGAGCAGGTTGCCCAGTTCCATGAATGGAATGAGATGGCCTTGCAGCATTCCTGCAACCCACATAGATTGTCTGATTGCTGAAACTACTTGGAGCGTCAGAGACAACAACCATTGGAGAGATGTTGCAACAAATTGCAAAGAATGTCGCCACAATGTCGATGCTAAGACATAAAGAAAATGCTCGATCAATGTTAAACGTATGATTCATTGACATATGTGAATAGTATGGTAAAGGTGAACAATATGGTAAATATGAACAACATTCACCCAAAAAATGCCGAGACATAAAGAAAATGGTCGATCAATGTTCAACGTATGATTCATTGACATATGTGAATAGTATGGCAGAGGTGAACAATATGGTAAATGTGAACGATATCACCCAAAAAGATGTAGATGTGAACAATATGATAGATATGAAAAGTATCGCCCAAAAAATTATGTACAATGCATTGGCAAATGTTACTGGCTTATGCAGTGGTGGGTGTTCGGCATATGAAGTGGGCATATGTTCATGACTTGACTAGGCCACATGTCAATTTTTTATTTGAAGACATGAAGTGGTATATCTTCGTGACTCGATTGGCCACACGTCAATTTCTTATTTGAAGGAGGATGATGAAAATAAAAACTTTTGATTGGCTCAGGTGAGGACAATGAAAATAAAAACTTTTGATTGGCTAGGGTGAAAAGTGTCTGCTCACCCCAAGCCCGTAGAGAAAACGCCTTTATATGTGTGTGTTTTTTGGGAAAATACATATTTGGAGAATGTATATAGATGGTGAGGGTGCGTTAGTACACTCGACTGTTAAGGAGAGGGCGCGGCAGGGTGAGGAAGAATTTCTCACTCATTCATATGCCCACCACCCAATAAGCATCAAGGAACTTTAGTTGCACGACCAACGGGAGAGGATAACACACTCGAGTTGGTTATCAACTAGATTTATCTTAATTATAGATTTATGAGGTTCAGGGAGGGAAGATATTTGATCTTTATGGAGAGGGAAGAGATTTGATCTCCCTCGCCAATGAATCTACGTTGGTTTAATTATTAGCTTTTAAATAAGTCATATTAAATAAAAATACTTTGGAAAAAGCAAAGCCATATCATAGATAAATACTATGAAAAAAACAATGGATTAAAAATATTATGGGAAAAACCATGGACTAGAAAGTTTTATTTTATTTTTATGGCAGTGACCTTAAAATTAAATAATTATTATTATTATTTTTTGAGGAGAGTTTTTGGCGAAAATCGCATCAAAATTCATTTGTCAGCGCATTTCGAACTAACAACGTCAAGACAAGATGAAGAACGAGATCATGGCTACAAGTTAAATGTAGAGAGTAGATCAATCAACGGTTAGAAAGAACAACTACTATTAACCAAGGAAATGGACTGAGCAACAAAGATAATAGACTTGACCAAGAGATAGGGACAGGAAAATTAATTGTTTAATTATTAAACAATTAATTTTCCTGTCCCTATCTCTTGGTCAAGTCTATTATCGCTGTTTCCCAATCCATTTCCTTGGTCAATAGTAGCTGTTTTTCTAGCCGTTAATTGATCTGCTCTCTCTATTTAACTTGAGCCATGATCTGGTTCTTCATTTTGTCTTGACGATGAACCACACTTAAAAAAACTTGATATGGATCACAGAAGCCTAAATTCAATTATTATTATTATTATGTTATTAAATTTGGATAATAATAATAATAATAATAACAAATAGAAATTGCTCCTCATGTTGCAAAGGAAACGTCATAAGGCAGTAGCAAAGGTAAGAGTAGCTGAGATCTAAGTTAATTTTGATCAGGAAGAGAATTTTTTGTGGTGAAAATAATAAACTCCACATTTCATACAAAATGAAAAGAAACCCATTATGTTGCTTAAAATATTAGATTAAGATATCTGAAGTTTGGATCTCATCCTCACTAATAAAATTGACTACAACGGATCAAAACGTCAATAAAAACCCCACTGACTTTGTTCATGTTTTTGTTGCACACAAGATTAAAACGTTCATACATAATTTTAAATTAAAGAACAAATTAACTTCTAAAAGCAAACTCCCTGTTAAAGTAACTGGAGGGGAACACAACACTTGCATCCAAAGCAAGAGCTCGGGCCTCGATATCATCTGTCACATCTTACTCTGAATCTTTTCCACTTGCTCATTCATGAATCATGCCTCTACCAAATCCCCAATCTAAAATCAAAATAAAAGTGGCACAACACTTGATATGGGGCCAAGTATGATTTTAAAAATATAAAGCAACAAAGTTATATGAAAATTTCTTGCATGAGATATGGATTAGTCCCATCAAACATATTTTTATTGTGATTTGGTGAATGATATAGGCTTATACTTGGAGATTCTTCTTGATGTGATGTTTTGGATTTAGGCATTCTGTAGTTAGGTAATGGCTACATTAATAATGTTTCCCTTACTCTTAAAATCTCTACGAATCTACTCTCTATTCATTAGATTTGTCACTTTGGTCATGGGAAGACAATAGAGTTTTAACTTTTCTCTTCATGATGTGGTCATTAAAGAAATGCAAATTCAAAAATTGTGTTTTTTTGGAAGAGTTGATCATAGTTCTTGGTTACACAATTCATTGGTTTTGAGTCATCTTTAGGTTCCTCCTTTATTGCACATGTTGATTTCTTGAGTATATTTTTGCATAAAAGATTTGGAGAATACAAACTAAAAACAACCCAAAATATAAGTGTCTCACCAAATTGCCCACTGAAAATCCAACAAAGAGAAGATATAACTACTTATCCTTAAGCTGCATTTTTTTCTTGTAAACCTGCTAACATCGACAAGATGATATTCATGAAAGAGGCAAGCAATCTTTGAGCATTTGGGTGCTTTTCCAGCATAGAAAACAAGAGTGGTGCCCACTCGCTTCACTCCTCCTTTGGCACTGATGGGTTTATCAACACCTGTAGCTTTCCAATATCCAGTGATAACAACTCTATTTGGCCTAGACACATTTGGGGACCTTTCTATCTCGGAGGTGAATAAGTACTATTCCATCTCTTGGAACATGTATTTTTTCTATACATGAGGTTGCCCTCCTTATGTGGTGTCTCATAAAATTCATGGCTAGATTCATTGTGACTCTATCTATGGCCCCTCATATAGGTAGGCTCTAGAAACATGGCTTTTTCTGTACATGATGTACATGAGGTTGCACTCCTTACTTGGTGTCTCATAAAATGCATGGTTAGATTCATTGCGACTCTACCTATGACCCCTCATCCAGGTAGGTTGTGATGGGCTTGTCACTATTGGAAAGAGTAGCAGTCGTGAGATACATTTTGACCAGGAATTATGTTTGAAAAAGAGTAAAGTGTTATCAGCCTATTTTACCCCTCTAGGTTAGTGACCCTCAGTAGTTGAGTTTGACTGACTTTTTTTAGACTTAGGACTATTTTTCTGTGAGTTTGACCCAGAGTCACTTGCATAAAAGCCTATGGAAGTGACTATAGACCTAGAGTCACTCTCAAGCTCACACTATGGGAGCGACTATAGACCTAGAGTCACTCTCAGGCCCACTCTGTAGGAGCGACCAAGGACTTTTACTCACCTTTCAGTGCCAGCGACCAGGGATGTCTTCTAGAGTGTCTTAGTCCCTAGGAGATCAGTTCGATTCCTCATCTATTCAAGCTAGCCAGGACTTATCTCTTAGAAGTTTCTATGAATTCTTTTTGTCCTGAGCTTCCAGATACATACTCCCAGGACCTCTCTTCTACCTATTTATACTGGACCATTGGAGAGGGTTGGCTAATTTTGGAGAGCTAGGAGATTGTTATGCTGCCATGGCTTGTGAGGTCTCTTGCCATAAGTCGACTACTCTTCATTCTCATTTGTTGGATATAGTGGGGAAACTCTATCGAATTGCAGAGAAGAGGCTTGGAGGCATAAATCTACCATTATATTGTTTCTTTTCATAATTAATGGAAATCTATGTTCCCTTCCTTACATTAACTTGTGTTCAGTATGTTATTTGTTGATATTTATTGGTTTTGATCTAACGATCTTCCGAGGAAGGTCAAATGTTGTCCTTGTTTAGTCGTGACTGTGTGTAGGAATAGAGACCTAGTGTGGACGTGTTGGATCGCTCAAGTGGAGTGCAAGATTTGCATTGAACTCAAAACCCTTCCCCAACATGTGAGGATTCCATGTGTGGTCTTCTATCTTTATAACATAGATCCGACTGTTTACTACACGATTGGGCATTTGGGTTGGTAATTAGCTTAACGTTCCATTGATTCTATTATGTTATGTCTGGAAACTTGATTTGGACATGAGATCACAGAGCAACAACTCCTTGCAGATTTAGCTACAACATAATTCGTGCTTTCAATGAGAGCATACTTGGTTTGTGTCCATTTTGCCTCCATCTTTGATCGATTTTCCCCTGGATTGTTTTGTTGAATTTTCCTATTTGTTTCAACTTTTATCGGCTATTTTCAGCATTATTGTTTGTGTGTTGCCCTTGTTTCTCGATCTAAGCATGAGTTTTTAGGGATTTTTTGAGTTTTTCTCTTAGTCGATCTCATAGAGGGTCATCCGAGCGACTAGACTGCAAAGTCGTTCCCTGGCTGATATCTTGGGAGCGACTCTAGTCGCTCTGATCTAGTCCTATGCCAGTGACCAAGCTTTTAAGCCCTGATCTGTTCTGAGATATTTTACTCATGTTCATGCTCAACCTGAGCCCTTGTTCATCTGTTGTGTTTGGTCCAGATCTTTTATTCTTCCTCGATTTTCTTTAGATCGGTCACTTGTTTTCAAGGTGGGCTTTTCCTCTTTGATTGAGCTTAGGCTCTCTTGTGATTTTCTGATCTGATTGTAGGACTATGTGATTTGTGGTTTTCTGTTATTGATTCTTGGCTGCATAAATCTGGTTTGATCTTTTATGTCCCAAAAGTCTATGTTTCTCTTTTAGTCCTTTAAACTATCTTTGAAGCTCTTTTGGATTCTTTGGGTTGAGGTTTGATTTTCGCCTCTAGATCTCACTTTCAAATTTAATTGGATGGTATCAGTGACTGTTTAGGCCTGATCCACATCTTATTAACAAACTTTTGTCACTTTCATTCATTATAGTTGTCTCTTGTCGAGCGATTTTTCTCCTTTTCAAATCATTTTGGTCACGTCTGGTGGGGTTGTGACCGGTTGTGCATGTGTCATCTAAAATAGTTCTCTTGATTGTGTTTTAATTGTTTTTATTATGCCCTCATTTGATATTGTTTAGGCATTTTTGCCTCTAGTGTCGGGTTGTGACCTTTGTAGACCATTGGCCTTGATTAGGCTATTTTACTACAACCCCGACTTGATGACATTGTCCTTCCTCTTTTCACTTTTGGCTTTCAATTTGATTTCTTTCAATGTGTTTCTTTGGTTGGGCTTTGTTTTTCCTAGCTGTGACGCTTCTAGAGTGCTTTGCATTCTTGCTTGGGAGTCTTTTCCTTTGGTTTCTTTTCATATTGTTTTGGTTTGAATTCTTGGTTTGTTTTGGGTCATTAGTTCATAAAATTTGGGATAATTTGCATTCAAGAATATTTAGAGGTGCATATTAATAGGCATTGGTGTGTTAGAAGGCTCTTACCCTCCTGTAGTTAACATTCATTGAATTGAAAATTGAAAAATTGCATATAGTTGCATTAGGGTGACTAACTAAGAGTCATGCACACCATCTCAGTTTCACGCCATGTCTCGCTTGTGTAAACAAGAACCACTAAAATCAATGTGATAGTATAATTAACTACATTCGTCTTTTAATTTCATTGGTAGTAAACCAACACTAGCTTAGGCTAGGGTCTTGGAGATAGGAGTGTGAGTTAACTGCTCCAAGACTACAAAATTAACTTATCAACTTACGGTAGGGAGTTAAACCCATTTTCAGTAGTGCGGTCTGGGAAGCCCTTCTCACAAAAGGGTTAAGCATGAGGCCACACTTGGACTAGGTGAATTGACACAACCCCTTTCGCTTAGTTTTGGGTGGCGTGATATAGCGGAATATCCACACATACAAACGGTGTCATTATCACTTGGGGACCACTTGGGAGGAAACACTCAAGGGGGTTTCAGTCTTAGCTCCTTTTGGGGTTAAGTGTCATGCCCTCGCGTGGATTTATCTTACGACTGTCCCCCGAGGTCGTGTTATTGTACGTGGTGACCCTAGTGGCCTATCTTCTTACGGCTCATACACAGGTGCAGGGTTGGGTTCGTCTTCTTTGTACCTGGTACATATATTAGTCATACTCTCTCAGTACTCTCGGAGGGTGCCCCACGACTAATAAGGGCACTTGCATTGAGTTCACAGATAAAAGGGTTGGGAAGCAGGTTGCTAGTATAACTCTTCCACCTCCAACTTCTTTATATTTTGGTTTACGTGTACCATATTTTAGGACGTTTCTAGTGTGTGTTGTTTGGTTTGAGTTAGTAGTTTTGGCCTTAGGGTGTTTGTACTAACATAATTGTATTCAATAAGTTATCACCCTGGCTGAATTTGTTCATCGATGGTCACGTCATCTTCACAGTTTACCTCCAGAACGAGGTGGAATTGTTACCCTTACACGGAGAGTACATGTTGGTGCTTAAGACTTAGACCACCATATTATCATGGATTCTATACCTGGTCCTTCTGGTACTAATTTGGTTTCTATCGAGACTTTGGAAGACGACTTTGAAACTCCTGCCAATCCACATTTTACTGATCCATTGGGACTTGATTTATTATGTTTGAACCCTGACGATTCCACACCATACTACACTCACATGCATTTGTATGTACTTTACCCTATGGCGGAGTCTGAGACATCCTTACCTTTTACATCAACAGTATCAGCTACCATGACATCATTGCCACCTCTTAGTGTGGCTATGCCCTCTCCTCCATCCACACCTATTACTTATTCTTGGGGCATCCCACCGGTGTCTTCTATGACTCCTGCAAATTTCTCAAAATTTTCCATGCCCACACCATCTCCTATGCCAACCATGGCGCTTCAGCCTAGTCAGCTAATAGGTTCAAGAATATTTACACCACATTTTGCCCAGCCAACAGTTCATTTCCCACAGTTAGGCATGGTTACTTCCAGTAATATGTAGGGAGGATCAATCGTTGTCCCTGGTCAACCTGGGGGAAATGCCACTTCTAGTATTTCACAGGCTTGGTACAATTTTATTTTTGGAGGGGCGCCACCTACCAGTACTTTTACTGGGGGGGCTAGTTTACCTAGGGGCAACCCTGCTATCAGTACCATTTCTCACACAGGGTATCCTCTTTATGCCAGTCCTATTACACAGGGTAGTCCTTCTTCTATCCCCGGGTGCAAATCCACCAAGATTCATGCTTTTGGGGGTCCTTTGCTCTCCGATGGTATTTACCCCAGGGGCCAACCTCCATTTACCAGTCAACCTGGTCCGCAGGAGTCTTAAGTTGGGGCGAACCCTTTTCTTGACCAACAAGTACATCACTCCACTCCTTATATGGGGGGACCACACGATTGGTCAAGGGTCTCTCCCACCTATGACCCATTTAGTCAGCTCCAAAATCCTTTCTTATCTTCTCTCAATTTACCAAATTTGGAGAAATTGACTAATGACCCCATCCGTCATGATCCTTGGTGGCCACCTATGCCAACCAAATTACCCACTGATATTCCCAAGTTTGAAGGCAAGCTTGGGGAGAATCCATCCATGCATATTATCACTTATCATTTGTGGTATTCGTCCAATTATTTGGTGGATGATTCTGTTAAACTTCACTTATTCCAACATAAGTTGACTGGGGATGCCGCAAAGTGGTACATTGAGTTAGATACCGCATCCTTTGGTGAATTTTCCTCCCTTGCTTAAACTTTCCTGACACACTTCCAGTTATCTACTCGGTATGATATCGACTTTGATCTCTTGTCTAATTTCAAGCAAGATGATGCCATGCTAATCTCTGATCATATTCATGGGTGGCGTCATTGCAAGCGGTTGGTAAGAACCAAGTTACCTGATGAGGTATTATGTAAATGGCTTGTTTGATCCATCCAACCTCAGATTGCTAAGGATGTGTCTATGTTTCGAGCCATTACCGAGGAATAAGCTATTTTAGTTTCCCAATAGTTGGATCTTATCTATTCACAATTGGGTATGCTTTATGAAGTGTTGCTTAACGCCCCTAGGCCTTTCGTTGACACTCCAAAACTTGTTCCTGGCCCACACATCGATGGTGTGATTAGGTCTGTTTCTGATTCTGTGAGCCAACTTGCTGTCCAACTTGGGAAATCGATTGTGACATATCAAGCCCCAACAAGTGCATCTGGCTATGCTAAAGCACCCCCTCCTGAGTAGTCCACAAATGTTCTCACGGTGAAGTCCACTCAACCGAAGAACAATCAACAAGCTGGTGGTAAAAAGAAGAATAAGCGAAATAAACAAAAGAATCAAAATGCTCAGGAGTCTCAACCCAACCCTCAGTGTCAGGGAGGGGGAACTAGTGAAAGTCGCCATAAAGTTATGTTCCCCTGTAAAATTTGTCAAGGTGACCACCTTACTCGCAAATTCCCTTGAATGGATGAAGTCAATAGGCTTCTTTCACCACCGTCTACTCAACAACCTATCATTTTCACTCATCCATTCCCTACACGACCCCAACAACAGATGGTTGCTCAACGTCCTCGACCTCCACAAGGGGTCAATGAGGGGTCATCTTCCCATCCTTTTCCTTACTCATCCATCTTCATGTGCAAGGAAGATGTCAATGTGACCACGCGAGCTAAATATTATGATGTTCCTAAGTCAATTTCTCCTTCTAATAAGCTCCACCTACCTCCACTGGACCTATCACTTTCGATAAGCTTGTGGAACCAGTCTATCACCCTCCCAAGGGTGTCCTTCAGAAGTCAACACACAATCCTTCTGCCAAGGCCAATCAAAATTACAGTATTGTTGAAGATCTATCTCAGGCTCCTTGTGCCATGTTTGCCTTGGAGGTCTTGCAAAGTTGTCCTTTACAGTGCAAAGCCTTGTTGTCTGACATTGGTGGAGTTGACCTGTCTGACTCTAATCTCATCGCTTTTAACATCGATAAATTCGTTCCTCATCTTTCACATCATATTTTTTTCCAGATAATTGTGCGTATTTTCCATCGAAATATTCATCGCACTTTGGTGGATGAGGGCTCTTCCACATGTGTTATGTTTGTATCTTGTTGGAAGGCTCTTGGCTATCCGACGCTCGCCACATCCAACACGAATCTCTAAAATTTTGATGAACATAGCTTTGTACCTAAGGGGGTTCTTCAAAAATTTTCCATTGAGTTAGGAGGGAAAACTATCCATGTTAATGTTGACGCCAAGTTAGATTACAATATACTCCTTGGTCGTAGTTGGTTTTATGCGATGATTGCAGTTGTCTCATCTGTTTTCCATGTAATTTTATTTACTCATGAAGGCAAGATTGTCACCATTGACTAGTTTGACTATTGCGTGCCATCGGACCAACTTACCACTATGGGGAGATCACCCTGGTCAATATGAGAGTGTTAGTGTGAGATTGTTTAAAAGCTCATCTCTTATTGGGGTATATCCTCAATTACCATCACCCAACACTCCTTCTACATCTTCCAAAGATCTGATGAATATGATCGCTTCTGACACCTATGGAACCCATAGACCTCCTGATCCATGGGTGGTGTCATCTGATTCTATGGTAGTTGATCAAGCTAGTAAGCATCCTCCAACAACTGTTGTGGAAGAGATTGCCTCCTTGGTAGTCCCATCAGTACCTCCTGACGTTGGTCAGAAACTCCATATGAACATGGAATATGACTAGGTCCCTTTGCCCACATCGGTTGTCCCTCTGTGTGTTCCACATGACTCCCTTGATGAAAATCCTCCCTGGTTAGTCAACTTGGAGGTCATTGATCTATCTGTTGACAATCCTAGGGAGATTATGCCTCTTCCTGCCTCTAGTCTCCCCATTGTGGAACAAGTAGAGCTTGGAAACATAAATCTTGGAATTATTCAGTGGGTGCCTCCTTGTCACTCCTTCGAATTTCCACCCATGGACTGAGTCGAGTCTTGTGATTATACTACCAAACTTGCCACTTAATTGTCCAACTCCTTACCACCAGTTGACGAGTGCCTTGTACCTCCTTTATGTCTCGATCCCCCCTTATGCCCTCAGGTTCATTTTGAGAGCACAACTATGTTAAAATGTCCCTGGCATGGTCAACCTTTCTGGATTGGGCTATTTGACTTTATTTAGCATGGGCTCACATTAGTGAGCCATATGGTCCCCTTACCCTCCATGAGTTCGTGTATAGAAACCATTAGCTTGTGCCTGACTGTGGGCACACCTTAGCTTGACCTATTGGATTGTGTTGCACTTGTACATATTGTACATAGGAGTGTGTTGTTTCTACTATATTTTTGGTTTGGAGTGTGATGTGAGTATTTGTCATGCCTTATTTCTGGCAAAAATCCAATTTTTTTTATAAAATCCAAAAAACCATATGGTCTTGTTTTTACCTCATCCATGTTTATGTCTTTCCTTATGATATTTAACAATGGGTCTAGTCTTGCTATATGGTTTTTACAGGACATGACAATGTTTCTATTGTGACATCCATTGGACCTTAGGTGTGTTTCTCTAAACTTGGCATATAGGGGTAGGTCATTTTTGCTGATATTTCATTTTGACCGTCAACACCATTTTATGCCTTAGGGCTGACCCCATCAAGTTGCGACTTTAGCCTCTTTCCATTATGCATATCATCACTTGGCGGTATAGCTTACTTGATCATGTATACCTAAGTTAGCACCTCTTTGCCGACTTGGTGTCCATGTAGTCATTTTTATTCCCTTATTGGAATTCCTCCTTCTGGCCCACCATGACCTATAATTTGAGCCACGTCTCCTCTTCTTTGTCTCATTTCTGGCTTTACCCCAGGAGGTTTACACCATTTTTATCCCTTGTGATCGCCACTTTTTATCACCATATTTTTTCAGTTTGAGCCTTGGTTTATCATTTCCATCATTATCACCTACTTGGTCTACCATCCACTTTCACTTGGTGTTTTACCCTTTCTTGGAGGAACCGTTGCGATAAGTGGTCCTATTAGCTAGCCTCTTGTCACCATTATGTTATGAGTAGTTCCAAAATTACCGAAACCAGTTGCTATCCCCTATATGGTCACTCGTTCCTCCAAGAGGAGTTTTTTTAAGCTCTTTTTAGATTCCTTAATTTAGAAAACATCGTCGAGTGAACTTGTCTCCTTCACACTCGTAAAAACACCTGAAGGGTCATCTACCCTGTATAAGTTTAACCCTTTTTCGGATTGGGATAGACTAGTTACGAAAAAGGAATACCCTAGTCTACTTTGGCTAGGAAGCTCCCCCTTTTATACTTTTAGCTCTTTTTTCGGGCTAGGGGGACAACTTTACGAAAAAGGAACTTATAATTAGAGAAGGGAGGGAACATATTTTTCCATTAGTAATTGAAATGGTAGCATCATTTACATCACCCTTGAACATGGCACATGTTCGTGTCATTATCTCATAGTTGGGTTTTAGCTTGGCTAGGAGTTGTACCATCCATATGAGTCTCTTCACTCCTCCGGCTGGTTACTCTTCCATTCATTTGGAGCATGCTTCGATGCGACCCGTGTCATTGCATGATATCACATGGTTCTTATTATTCATGCTGCCAAGTCACTCTTGTGTCGTGTTGCTATGTGCTCAAGGGAAGTCTTAGCCTGTGTCGGTCATTTGTAGTGACTTGTTGTACTTCACCACTTCATGAATTCATCCATCCATCACATCATCCTGCTCTATTCCGTGTCGATTGATGGGGGATGTATTAAGGCCCTCCTTCGACGAATCTTCTCCTGTCAACTTTAGCTCATTATCTAGGAGATTGAACTAGGAACCGGTAGTACCTTGGAGCTTGTAGACCTCAGGGGCAAGCTTCCTCGCAATTGACAATGGTTTTACATCATTGGCTTCTGATTGATCGAGTTCACTGGTGTTCGACATCAGCTCATCTATTCACACTTAGTGGACTGTATTAGGTACCTTGGGGTCCATTTTCATCATTGGTGGTTACTCTAGGGTCTGTTACTGTTTACCTCATTGGTTGGTAATTAGGAATTTTCTACCATGTTCAACTTTAGCTCATTTATTCGCATAATGTAGATTCATACCATTGGGGTTATGTCGAAGACAATGGATTATGGACATCTCACTCTTATGGAATCCTTCTTAGGTTGCTTTGGATTTATGTATTATTCATATAATTTTACGACTATCTTGAGACACTTCTCTGGCTACCATGTGTCCATAGCCTTACTGATGTATACAGTGACATAGATCCACGATTGCATTTGTTAGTGGCTATGCTCAATATGATGTGTCACATGGATCCACTGTGTGTCTGCGTGGCCATGTTCTAACATTTCATTTCATTGATCTACAATGTATTTTATGGCGGCCATCTTTAGTGTTTTCTTATGACTGATCATGGGTATGCTCGGCTCGGGGATGTTATCAGCATAGATGAGACTTCAACTCCAAAGTTGTCTGATTTGTAGTCTTGACTTTGTTTCCTCACTCCCATTTCGACCTCCGAGTATTATCATAATGTATTTCGGCCATCAACTTCTCGTTTGATCTACTACATTAGGGGGCATATGTTATCAACCTATTTAACCCTCTAGGCTAGTGACCCTCGGTACTTGAGTATGACTGACCTTTTCTAGACTCAAGACTCTTTTTCTGCAGTTTGACCTAGAGTCGCTTGCAAAACAGCTTATGGAAGTGACTATAGACCTGGAGTCTCTCTCAGGCTCACTCTATGGGAGCGACTAGAGACCGAGAGTCTCTCTCAGGCCCACTCTATGGGAGCGACCAAGGAATTTTACTCCACTTTCAATGCCAATGACCAGGGATGTCTTCCAGAGTGTCTCACTTCCTAGGAGATCAGTGTGATTCCTCATCTCTTCGAGCTAGCCAAGGCTTATCTCTTAAAAGTTTCTATGACTTCTCTTTGTCCTGAGTGTCCATATACATACTCCTGGGACCTCTCTTCTACCTATTTATACTAGACCATATGAGAGGGTCAGCTAGTTTTGGAGAGCTAGGAGATTATTATTTTGTCATAGCTTGTGAGGTCTTTTGCCATAGGTCTACTACTCTTCATGTTCATCTCTTGGATATAGTGGGGAAACTCTGCCGGATTTTGGAGAAGAGGCTTGGAGGTATAAGTCTACCATTGTATTGTTTATTTTCATAATTAATGGAAATCTATGTTCCTTTCCTTACATTAACTTGTGTTCAATATGTTATTTTTTGATATCTATTGCTTTTGATCTAACGATCTTCCGAGGAAGATCAACTGTTGTCCTTGTTTAGTCGTGACTGTGTGTAGGGATAGAGACCTGGTGTGGAAGTGTTGGATCACCCGAGTGGAGCACACGTTCTGCATTGGACTCAAAACCCTTCCCTGACATGCGAGGATTCCGGGTTTGGTCTTCTATATTTATAACATAGATTCGACTATTTGTTGCACAATTGGGCATTTGGGTTGGGAATTAGCTTATTATTCCATTGATTCTATTATGCTCTGTTTGGTGATCTGATTTGGACATGAGATCACGAAGAAACAACTCCTTGCAGATTTAGGTGCAACGTAAATATAGGTCATACTTAATACATTTTGATGATCACCTAGAGAATAGAGAACATGTGTCTGATCTTCTTATAGAACCTACTATGTAGGTGAATATAGCACACCAAATTAGTAGATGAACAATATGTTGGAGAAGATGTGGTTGACTATTTTCCTTTAATGGAGAGTAAGCTTAATAAAAATACCATCAGATATAAAGAGGAGAGGTATATGTCAGTTGATATTGAAGATATATCTTTCAAAAACTCCGTGTACTTGATGAATAGAGAAATCCATCTAGAAATAAATGACAATTCTCGAGGAAATTTGATAAAAAAGGATTACTTCAAACAATGATAGTCTTTGACATTGTGTCCTCATGAGAATGCGATTTGACCAATGTGATAGAACATGCCACTATGAAGATGAGTAATAAGGAAAGTATATCCAACTTCCTAAGCGACCATTTTGCAGTCCTACAACTTCAGAATTTATCCACAAAAAATTGACAAAGTCAAGGGAGGTTTTGCAGTCAAAACACGAGTAATATAATTAACATATTTCATCTGAAAGTAAAGGCAGAGGAGAAAAATAAACCAAGAGTAGAGTGTAAAATAAAGAACAGAGTAATGTGTAATGCGCAAACCCTATAAAATCAATTCTTATAAGTCATCGCCAAACGATATATATTTTTGATTATATTTTCATGAGAGTAGATACAATTTACAAGAAAATATTGAGACTACAACACTTTCTATGCACTCTAAAACCAAAATTACAGATGTTTCATACAATAAAAACTCTAATTTTCACACAGGTTGAAAACCTCCAAAACATTGGCAAAGATATAAACTTATGAATTCTATTAAAAACATAAATTTCACCTTCTATATATAACATACATTTCACATTCTATATGTAGCGACAAGCAAACCTAAAAAAATTACTTAGTAATGTTTTCAGTATATAGTTACATAACTTGCATATTGATTGTGTGTAATATAAACTCACGTTGAGCATTTAATTAGCTTGTAACTACTAGAAAGAGTAGCAACCTTGTTTTTCCTCCGACTTCTTGTTTTGCACCGAAACCACCTCAACTTGATGTATAGATCCATCTGAAATAGATGTTGTAATCATACATATATATCTGGTATTAAGGCATTTGATTGGAGCCCATGAGAAATAAACTAGTGAAAACAACAAACATGACAGGAATGCAGGCATAGTTCAGTGTACATGTGTATAACACAAAATCAGTATAGACACTTAAAATCTAGAAAGCCCATCATTCTCTTATATATGGAAATGATAGATGTGCACATCACCATAGGAATTATGCCAATTTCTAATCAATTCAACCCCAAAAATGAGAATATATTAAAATTCATTGTAAATAAAATAATATTTCCTTTGTTTCGATGCAAATTATTCGAGATCTTGAAGTGATATGGAAAATTAGATATTCGTATCTTAGATAACAGGCATTGAAATTCCAAATTCACTCATAGAATTATGTATGTCCCATGAAGACATGTCCATGGAAATAGCACCAAAGTAAAACTTGACTCGGAGGGCACAAAAACTACCATTAAAACTTGTTTATTTACATGATTTGACCATATTCTAGGAACTCAAAATGTATGGATGTTGAAGCACGTTCCTCCAAAAAGGTAAGACTACGACATTTATCATCTCAATCACATCGATTTTTTAAACAAGAACACACAATTTGCAGGTAATACAATGGCTTTTGTTCATTCAACATTAAATTTTGAATATATTATACTCAATAATTTTGTCAAATGCAAATATGCTTACTAAGAGATTGAAAACACATATTACACATCTTATAGCATTACAAATATAGAAATATGATGTTATGGATAAAAAAATGACTGTATATTGCAAGTTTGACCCATTACTGTTGCTTCAGTGCTGTATTCTTTTTGTACCCCAAAAATGACACGATCAAATTCATTTAATGAAATAGATAGAATTATTTCCAACATCTTCTACGGGTTTTATTTTATACTCTAAAAATGACGATCAAATTCATTTAATGAAATAGTTGGGATTATTTCCAACCATCTTCCAAAGCTCTGAAATCTTGAACAATTGATGAAGAAATCAAAAAATCTGCCTAGCAGAAATTATCTTCAGTGGATATTCAAAGAGACATGTTTACATTTTTTTTTTAAATATACTTCCGGAAAAATAAAACAATATTTTAATACTGCAAGTGCAAATAAATGATGGAGTTGTTATCAATGAAAACCAGGAAGGGGGCATGATAAAAAATTAACGTCGTGAACCATACTTCTTTACCCGCAGGAATAACCAAACATATCAAGGTTGTAGCATAGCGTTATCACTTTAAGAAGACATTAAAAGAATTTGCATAAGAAGTCATTGAAGCTAGTTACCTGGACCAGAGAACTCCAAAAAGAAACCCTACAAACGAAGTCACCATTAGCAACCTAAACATGGTGCGAAACCCAACAAATGAAAGTACAAGAATGACTTATCTGGAAAAGATCATGCGCTATACCAGACTAGGGGTAGTGAATCAAACCCATCAAAACCCTGTACAGAAACCATAAACTATAAATAAAACTTATAAATTGTTCAATGTAAACTATTGGTACCTATCGGAGAAGAAAGAAACATTTGGGTTTACCTTCAAGGACAGAGTTAGGACTTTGCTAGCTTGTCCCCTGGAAATTCCACAGACCAAGCAATTACTAGAGAACCTGAGAACCCCCTAACTTGAATCTCGTGTTCAATTACCCCATTATTAATTTTTAGAGTCATTTGTGACCAAGCTCTGCAGGGGAGGATTTCATAACTGACTAATAACTGTCGAATCAATCCAATAGCCCAAGCTATTTCTATCGTCTGACACTCAAATCAATGACATACGAAGGCACAAGTGGCATGGGAGGGGAGTTCTTCCCAAAGGGAATGCCTTATGACGTAATTACAAAAAAATCAATTGGTTATAAAATATTAAACCTATATTTTGGATCAATCATTTCAAAGAAAATACAATAATGAAAAACTTAAAAAAACCATGCACTATCTTTCCTTTATTATTGTTAGTCAATTTGCTTGTTCTCATCGCTTGGATCCTTAGTTAAGATGGATTTATGCTGGTTCTTAATAATACTATTTATATTATATAAATTTCACATCTTTATATA
>APFE030884245.1:22384-32451 GCA_000404065.3 Pinus taeda | reverse complement strand
AACAATGATTTAATTTCTATGGTAATCTTTTTAGTAGTCGTGAGAATAGAGGGTATACATATATCTCAAAAGTAATTATAACATTTTTCCTTTTAGATTTAGTTGAAAAAATGTTATAAAATAAAATTAAAATAACATATTTATAAAATATTTTGATTGCGAAATAAATTATAATTTTGGGCATGTGGTATTGATTAGCCATGGTATTGGGTCATGGTATTATAACAAATCCTATATACATATTAATAATATCCATGGTAAAGTGGAAGTGAATATCCATGGTTAAGAATCATGTCATATTGTTAATGAAATAATATTTTAATGTCCATGAGACTAAAATAATCTATGGGACCATTAGTTCCTTCCTTTACTCCTTTTGCAATTCAAGCCTTTTCTTATTCAAATTGATGATGAGTTGCCCAATCTTCCAACAATCCCCTCGCTGAAAAGACAATGCCAAGAAACCAATGCTACCATATTCTCATAACTTTCTTTGATGTCTTTGAATGCATCACATTCCAAAATTAAATGTTAAATTTCCAATTCCAGTGCCCTAGACGTGCAAAATGTACACACCCGTTCTTCCCAAGCTTCTTTAGGCCTTTTCCACTGTCATGTTTCACACCGAAGTTGATGCGAGTTGGTTCTTAATTGAGCAATAAGAACCTTTTCCCTCCACATAATGCTAGCTCGAATGAACTCTTTTTGTTGTAGATCACACATAGGGTTGAATGCCTCAATGTAGTACTTCATATTTCTACCTAGCTCTTTTCCCCATACCCATTTATGAAACTTCTCCATAACAAAATTCTTTAGCTCCTTGCTATTTGTGGGATATGAATTGAGGTAGATATTCCATTTTTGCATCCATGTGTAGTTTTGTTTCATCCATGTTTTCTTTCTTTCACTCATGCCTTCATTGAAGATAACATTAGGCCATCTACCTACTCCCATTTGCTCAATTGTTTTTAGATATCTTATGAGTCGCACTATAGCAATTGCTTCGATGAGGGTTGCTCCTATTTCACTCAACATTACCTCATAAGATACTGAACTTTTTATTTTGAACTTGCTCATGATCAAGAGTTTTTGGATTTTCTTAATTTGTTTCCATTTTGAGATGGGGGTGCTACTAGCCCACAATTCACACCCATATAGCATCACTGGATAATCTAGGAGTCCAAAAATCACTTTAATCGTTTTCCAATCCCATAACTCTGCCTCTCTACATCTGTTTTGAAGATCATATAATGCTTTCCACCCTCCTAAAATTCTCTTCTTTTTGTAGTCCTCCCAATTAAGTTTGTTGTTGAAATCAATCCCATGGTACTTATACTTATTTACTTCTCAAGAATGTTGCCTTCAAAGAATAACGTATGTTGGATCTACTTCCTTTTATTAGAGAAAATCATTATTTTGGTCTTACTAGTATTGACTTGCATCCCCACTGCTCTACATAAATTCTCAAGGGCATATAGGTGCATTTTAAATCCATGGGCTGATTTAGAAATCAATACAAGATCATCAACATATAAAATAAGTTTTATCACAAACTTCTCCAACCAAACACCATCTCCACCTTGCAGATTTAGTCACTCTTCCAATTTATCAATATATAAACCAAAAAGAGTAGGGGATAGAGGGAAACCTTGCTTGACTCCAATGTCACTTCTTAAGCTTTCTGAAATAACTACTGAGGTTCTAATTTTTTCAATTCTTCATAAAGTCTATGGACAACGAGTCTATAATGCAAAGGAATTTCAAGTTCTTCCATTCTACGCCACAACTTATCTATAGGCAACGTGTCAAATGCCCTTTTGAAGTCAACAAACCAGCACAATACTTCTTCTTTGTCCTCCCAAACCTTTTCAACAATGTGTCTCAACATGATTCCATGATCCACTGTACAATGCTTCGGCCTAAAACCGCCTTGTCCTCTTGCCCTCTTTTCTTTCACTTCTGCCCACTTAATGATTCTACTTCCTACCATGCTTTCGAAAAGCTTTGCAAACAAAGGATTAATCATAATGTTTCTATAGTTGGAAGGATTATTAATGTCTCCACTTTTAAAAACGGGTATTTCTAGGCTAGTTGTCCAGTGCCTTGGGAATCCTTACTGAATGATGTTGTTGAATATTTCCGTGATGTGCGGTGCAAGAGTATTCATTCCCCATTTTTGATATTATGCTTGAAGTTCAACCAATTCCTTTTCATTTCTTGTTTTTAGCTTCTTAATTCCAATCTCCACCTCCTGTAACGTGAAGAGCTTTATAGTTATGTTGATCCTAGGAAGCGAGTCTGCCTATGATTATTTCTCATAGAGTTGTTTTGCATATTCAAACCATTGATTGGCTGTAATATTATTTTTGATGTGCTTCTTCCTTGGTTGAAGTTCCTACCAGAAAAGCTTTGGGTTGTTCTTACTTAGATATATTAACTCTTCTCGCCTTGTTTGCATGAACTCATATTTCTTCCTTTTTAGTATCCGCTTATATAAATTTACATTCATCTTCTCTTTGCCTACCTTTTTCAAGGTTCTCCTTGCCATTTTGCATTCCTCATCAAACCAAGCATTTACAAGAAAACAATTTGATTCTGATTTCCTATTTTTTTTCCTCTTTTTCACGTCTCAAGTGCACTTTGAATTATACTTGTTAACTCCTGAGTGTTGACGCTTTTGAAACCATTTTTCTCCTTCTAAATTAATCTCTCTAACATTGCCTTGAAGATAGTACAATTTTCTTGTTTTAGAAGAATTTTTCCCCTTGATAGTGATTGCCGAGAGCATTGGGTTTTCCTCTTATGTTATCTTTATTCTAACCATGATAACTTTATATAAATTAGGTTATGGTATGATTTTAAGTCCCAAATATGCTCTCCAATCTTAAATTCGTCTATCTTTTCTATCAAGCTTTGTGAACACATCACATAGTCAACGACACTTGCCCCATTGTATGTGTTGCAAGTGAAGTTCCCATACCTTTTCCATCTATCTAGACCATTTCAAATAATTAAGTTGAAAGCACCACAGAGTGTAAGCAACTCCTCTCCAAAATGATTGCTAACTTTGTCATCTTCTAAACACCTCACCCATTGGGGATTCTCCTCTTCATTGAGCCAAATAGGACTGGGATCCTCTTTGTAACAAAGAGTACTAGCTTGATGATTTGTCATTCTAGCATTGAAATCTTCCATTAAAATAACTTCTCCATGCTGAGAGTATGCTGCAATATCTTGCTTTAAAGATGAATATAGATCCTTGCTGTCTAGCCCCTTCTTTTTGTAAGTTTTTGAGACTTGAGGGGAAAAACAACATGTTGCAATTCTTATGTGATTATCATTCTTTGATATCTTGAACCATAAATATTGATTATTTGCATCTTCTTTAATTAATTGAATGTGACAACCTTCTTTTTCTTTCACTAAAACTAGTATTCCCCCATACCCTTTGCCATTTTCTGCTACCTTGTTGCAAACTGCTAACTTCAAATAACCGTCAGACACATGAGATTTGCAACCATCATGTTCATGAGTTTCCATGAGACAAATTATGTGTCTACCTTCCGCAATAGGACCTAACCCAGGTCCCCTCCTCCAAGGGTATCCTCTACAATTTCAACAAACTAAACTTAGGTAGACCTTAGCAGGATTTGACTGCTATGCAGTTTAGATCACAAGATTCAAATTTAAGTCTTCACCCCTTTTCGTCCATGTTGATCTTGTTGTTTTCATCCTATTATCGAATTCTCTATTTTTTTCTTTACTTCCAGCTTGCTGCCCTATTTTTCTTGGATGCCCAAACACTGCAATAATTGCTTTACCATTGTACAACCATGCCTTTTTCCCTTCATTTCTTGTTGCTCTAATTTTCTCCACTTCTTCCCTTCTCTCCTCATGTTGTTTTGCTGGTTAAATCTTCATCTAGGAAGAAGTGTGAGCCTTTCAAGAGTTAATTTTTGCCCAAGAGATGGTGTTTGTCTTGCATGTTTTCCATGGTGACTTTTATGGGTTGAGGCCTCTCTTCACATATCTTCCCCACCCTCTTTGCTTGGAAAAGTTTCCCTTTCCAATATAGTTTCTCTTTCAGAAAGTATTTTTTCAAATTGAGAGTACTTTCATTCTTCTCATAATATCTTATTCCTCTGATAATAAAGTTCATTTCCCTTCCCTTTCTTTCTTTGTGTTCTCTTTCTTGTGCTCTACAAGCACTTGCATATTTTTCTTCCTTTGTTATTATGTAACCATTAGCATCTTCAACTCTAGCTTTGATTTCTTTTGGACCGTCTTTCCTATTGTTATTTTTTGCCTTCTCTTTAGAAAGGTTTGTTTGCTGAGATACTTGTGTATCTACCTGAGTTTCTTTAGAAATTATCACATCCTTGTTTCCTGCTATTGATTCTTTAATGGTTTGCCACGTTGTCTTCATGCTTTGCTATTCTTGTTTTCCTGTCACTAGAGCCTCTTGTATAATTGTTACCCGTACTTTTAAAATTCTATTACCTTCTATTAAACATCAATTTGTAATTGTAATTTCTGAAATTTTGCGGTCCCTTTCCTTTTCTTTGGCTTCCAAAATCTCCAGCCTTGTCCTGGCCTTCATCAGTTCTTGGACATAGAGATCCGATGATCAAGTAAGAGGTGTAGAAGTGGGACTATAAATGGTTGATTCTTCTTTATTTTTGCTGCTCTTATTTATTTTCTTTCTCTGGAACAATTTTTTTTCTTCTTTGCTCCCATTTAAGGCGAGTAAGCCTATGCCTTAAAATGCCCCAATATTGCTTTCCATTTACCCAAATCCACTTTCATGTTTTCTCTGTTGAAGCAATTTTGACTTGACTCAAATGATTTGTTTCTACAAAAACTGAAATTTCCTTTCCATTTTTCACATTTACTATTGATTTTATTTCCATTTTAAGATGTAACAAAAAACTGAGATTTGTTTGAAAACAAGTTACGAGGACCTTTTAACAGACGAATCTAAAAAACCACAAGAATGTTGACCTTGAAATTTCAAATCTGTGATAGGTCGTGCGAGTATCAATGTGTACTTTGCTGCAATACATGTACTCTTTGTCTCTGGTACACCGAGACTAGGTAGTGTGACCACATACAAATTACTGATATAATATCTGATACAAAGAAGCTTGATTCGTCGATCACTCAAACCCCAAAAAACCACTCTAAAATTCAAAGCAATTTTTTGCTCCCTCTGAAATCCTCATTTATAAAACCTCCCGAATTTCTCCCCTGCAACAACTTGAAGCTTTGATTGCGTATGGTTTACTGGAAACCTTCCCTCTCTGGAAACCCTCCCAAATAAATCAATAAATACACCCAACGAGACTTTCAGATCTCGCGGTAGCTATATGGCATGACTTTAGATCAAGCTTGTATGTCATCTCTTCCTTTTCTCGTGCTTCGAATTCGATCTCTGAAAACAAATCTGGTTTATGGAGTGTTTTCGTTGAAGGTGAAGCTGCGAGTCAACTTAGAGAAATATGAATATGATAGGAATATGCCTTTTCTTCCTTTTGGAGGCTTGTAGAATGGGGGCAATGCCGAAAAAAGTGCCCAAATCCGGTTCAACGTTCTCTTCGGCCGCTTTGCTTCCTATTGGTATCACTTAACTCTACCTAGTTCATGTTTGTAGTTCAACACAATTAAGATTCAACTGAGTGGACACTGCCTTGTGTGTCTCATCTCTTCCTGGGCAGTGGCAACCTAAAAGATTCCATCGAGAACATGCTGTACAACTGCACAGTGCATAAGAGAGGATAAGCTCTTAGCTGAAAATAAAAATTGAATCTCCACGACAATTTATGACATAAGATTGTGTTGAGACATCCTAACATACAAAAACATTAGGTTAAGTTAGACCATTGAAATAAGTTATGAAATATTTTGATTGTGAAATAAGTTATGGCTTTTGCGCATGTGGTATTGGTGAGCCATGGTATTGTAACAAAGCATATCCACAAGTTAATAACAAAAGCAAAATATAACAAATTGACTTTAACATTAATTTTTTATTATTAATTGAGCCATCATTTAAATGTTTACAGACATCCTCTTTATATTACTTTTAAATTTTTATTTATTACTTTTAACTTTTTGTTTATTACTTTTAATGTTTTATTTTTTTAATTGAACCAACATATAAATGTTAAATATTTATGTAAAAATGACCAAACTAGAATCTTACACTTAAACCAACGGAGGTTTATGCACTTGTGAAACATCTTATCTGGATACTGTAATATTTATTATACCAACATGCCGTTTTTTTTTTTTTTAATGAATAATTTTATTTTATTTTTTATAATAATTTCCGCCTAAATTAAATCTTATTCATATAATCATATATATTATTTTTATGTAATAGTATGTCATAGGTATTGTTTATTTTAGAATAGATTTTGAGGAATTTCTATTCTTTAAAATATGATTAATTATGAAAGGCTAAGATTTAATATTTTGAGAATATCTTATGTTATATACACAATCCAATGGATGATATTAAAATATAGTCGATAAATTTTTAGTTTCAAAACATGAGATAATATCAAAAGATTCTCAATAAATTTTTAGTAGTTTCAAAACATTGAGATAATATATGTTGAATTCCAAAATATTATTAAAACTATTAGAAACATTCAACTCTCACTCTCTATAAGTTTCATTAATCTATATGTCGTTTCACCATGTCTTTTGTCTATTCCATTGCTTCGGTTGTATGTAGAGGTGAAAATATTCCACTCCATTCTTTCCCATTGCTTTCATTCTCCCCTCTCAATAGTCCAAAAATGCAGTCTTCAATTGAGCTTGCATGGCGATACTCTATGCCCTAGTTGGCCGTGGCTCAATAACTTTAGCATAATTTTACGTGACACATTTTTCATTAATAATTTGATAGAGAGGCATAGAGAAAGACTGTCCGAAAAATAATCTGAGACTGCGTGGGTTCAAAGTAATCAATGAAGCAAAGTCGATATTGGAAGCCAAATATTTGAATGTCGTCTCATGTGCATACATACGTGCTTTCGCTCCAAGAGATATCGCCTATTGGGTGGGTGATTAATACTCAATACTGCTACTATTAATATTTGACTTGGAAACTATCTCTATACATAAATTAATCATATTTTATATTGATGTGGGTTGGAGGATTAATTTGCGAGGATGAAGAGACAAAAGATCTCTCAAGCATTTGAAATCACAGGGAATTTACCCCCACCACAATTCAATGTACACCAACTCACACACAATTTTGTTGCGAAACATATGTCTTGGTAAGACATGTTCACTCTATCAGGTAGCTACTAATTAATCATCACAACAATCCATGTAGTTGTGTGATTCAGATGAATGCATGGCATGCCCTCATCATATTCATCCTTTAATCTTCTATTAATTTGCAAGGGTCCACTCTATTGGGTTTCACATTTTTATTTATTAAATGTAGATATGATTTTCAATTTTAGTGGAATAGGAAATCACTATCGAAGTATGTACCTTCGATTCGCTTCATTACTCAAAACCAAATTCCCCATGCAAAATTCTAATTCAAACTTTGATCCCACGGTTCCTTCAGATTCATTAACGCCTAGATGTTTAGATGAGAAATATTATGTGGATCTTCAATTAAATTTTGGAGTGTTGACCTCTAATCAGACATTGAAGTTGAATCCATCAACAACTGGAATGGTGAAGAGGAAGTCCAAGTATATGTCCATTTGGAGAAAGAAGTTTGGGAGAGTAATGGTGAAAATGGGAGCAATTGATGTCTTGACTGGGTTGTGGGGGAAGGTAAAGGAAGTCTGCCACATCGTCAACTAATGAATGACTTAATTATTAAATATTATAATCCAACATACACGGTGCAATTTCACCCATGTTTGCAAGTATGGTTTGTTTTTTAAAACATTTTTTGTTTGTTGACTCTTGGAAATGAATTGTACCGATTTTTGAAATCTTTGAAGTGAATTGTACTGATTTTTTATATCTCACAGTTACAACATATAAAGATCCATATGGAAATTCAGGATCTAAAATAATGATTCTCCTCATATTACTCTCTAACTTTTCTGCTTGCAACAATCTTTCCTTAAACATGGATCTCTATTATTAGTGAGGCATCTACCCTATAATTATCACTTTGCTACTTTCATCACATGACATGTACCAAGAAAGTAGATGACAAAACAATGGGAATGTGTTCTTAATAAGCCAACCAATGGAAGGTCTCAGGAGTACTCTAACCTCAAACTTGATCTCCACCACTTTTAAACCAAGTATAATTTTCAGACATATAGATGATATTAAGGCATTCGATTAGAGCCCATGAGGAATAAGCCAGAGAAAACAACCAACATGACATGAATGCAGACATAGTTCATTGTACATGTATATAACAACAAATCAATATAGACACTTAAACTCTAGAAGGCCCATTGTTCTCTTATATATGGAAATGGTATATGTGCACATCACCATTGGAATTATGCCAAGTTCTAATCAAGTTAGTACAAAAAATGAAAACATATTGAAATTAATGGAAATTAGAATAATAATTTGTTTGTTCTGATGCAAATTATTCGAGATCTTGGAGTGATATGGAAAATTAGATATTCGGATCTTAGATAATGGGCATTGAAATTCCAAATTTACTCATAGAATTGTGTATGTTCCATGAAGGCATGTGCATGGAAATAGCGTCAAAGTAAAACTTGACAAGAAGGACACCAAAAATGCCATTAAAACTTGTTTATTTACACGATTTGACCATATTCCAGGAACTCAAAATGTATGGATGTTGAAGCACGTTCATCCAAAAAGACAAATCTGTGACATTTATCATTTGAATCACATCGATTTAAGCTATTTGAACAAGACCACACAATTTGCAGGTAATACAATGGCTTTTGCATCATTCAACATCAATTTTTGAATATATTCTGCTTAATAATTTTGTCAAATGCAGATATTCTCACTCAGAGATCCAAAAAATAGATTACACAACTTACAACATTACAAATATAGGGATGTTATGGATAAAAAGCGACTATAAATTGCATGTTTAACCCATTAGTGTTGCTTCAGTGCTGTATTCTTTTTGTACTCCATAAATGATGCATAACACGACCAATTTAAAAAGACACTAAAAGAATTTTCATCAGAAGTCATTGAAGTTAGTTACCTAGACTAGAAATAAATCCTACAAATGAAGTCACCATTAGCAACCTAGACATGGTACAAAACCCAAAAAATGAAAGTACAGGAATGACTTCTTGGAAAAGATCCTGCGTTATACCAAACTAGGGGTAGTGAATCAGCCCCATCGGAACCCTGTGCAGAAACCATAAATTGTAAATAAAACTTATAAATTGCTCAATGTAAATTTTTGGTACCCATCGTAGAAGAAAGAAACATTTGGGTTTACCTTGAAGGACTGAGTCAGGACTCTGGCAGCTTGTCAAATTCCACAGACCAAGCAATTACCGAAGAACCTGAGAACCCCTTGACTTGAATCTTGCGTTTAATTACCCTGTTGCTCATTTTTAGAGTTGTTTGCGACCAGGCTCTGCAGGGAGGATTTCATAACTGACTAATAACTGTCGAAACAATCCATTGTCCCAAGTTATTTCTACCATCTAGCACTCAAATCATTGACACACAAAAGCATAGGTGGCATGGGAGGGGAGTTCTTCCTAGAGGGATCGCCTTACGACGTAATAATAATAATCATGTTATTATGTTATCAAAATGTTGAATATTACATCATATTTATGTTGGAATTATGATACATATGTTGTACTTGATGGCAACCCACTCACTTAGGTGATAAATTATAGTGCAGAAAAGTTAACGGAATTTTATGCAGAGAAAGGTTTATTTCATGTGGAGAAAAGTTAATGGAATTTTCTGCAGAGAAAAGTTTATTTCATGAAGAAAAAAGTTCATGGAATTTTATGCAGAGGAAAGTTTATTTCACGTGGAGAAAAGTTCACAGAATTTTATGCAAATAAAAGTTTATAAAAGTTTATTTCATGTGGAGAAAAGTTCACGTA